>JAUMHM010122174.1:0-19831 GCA_032362435.1 Melikaiella ostensackeni | reverse complement strand
TCCGTCTTCCTCTATCCATCCGGTCTTACGATCTTACGGACCACGGTCCATCCATTTCACTCCCCATTTTTTTTTTATTACGCGCCATAAGAAGTTTCACTTCAAAAAAAAATTTTTTAATACATGTGCCGACACCTTTTTTATGTTCATAATTTTCATTTCTGAATTTATTTAGCGAGAAATATAATATTGCATTAGAGGCAGTACTAAGGTCCTTCGAATCAAGGTGGCCGTTTTCATCGAGGAAAAATGTTCCTGGTCCTTTCCCGGTTCGCAGAAATTTTTCACGGTCATTCGAACGGAAATTCGAACTCTTAAAACTGAAAGTATTTTTGTTCGAAGTAATCAAGAATGAACTGCAAATTAAAGCACTTGAAATGGAACTCTGCTTAATTTTAAAATTTTAAAATTGAAACTAAATAAATTTTTAATTCAAATGCTCAATAATTTAGGCGTGAAAAATGGGAACTTTCAACAACTTTCAATTTAATAATTTTAAACTTCGAAGATTTTACAATGACTTAAAAGATTTTAGCAGATTTTAAATATTTTGCGAAGTCTTTAAATATTCCGAAAATTTTGCAAAGGCTTCAAAGATTAAATTTTTTATTATAGATTTCCCAACGATTTGAAAAATTTCACAAAGGTTTTAAAGATTCCGAAAAATTTTAACGATTTTAAAATATTTTGAAATATTTTAAAGATTTTGATTATTTTCAAGAGAGTTAACAAAGTTTTTAAATATTTCACAAATATTTCAATGATTCCGAAAGACTTCAGATTCCAAAATATTTCAGAAAAATTCAAATATTTGAAAATTTTCAGAAACATTTCAAAGATTTTGAAACAGTTAACAAAGTTCTTACATATTTCGCAAAGATTTTGATAATTACACAGAGATTTGAAAAGTTTCACCATGATTTTAAAAATTCCAAAAGATTTCAAAGATTTCGCAAAGATTTTGAAGATTTAAAAAAAATTTCAAGGATTTCAAACCAGTTAACCGAGTTTTCAAATATTTCACAAAGATAATAATAATCACGTGAAGATATATGAAATTTCATCAAGATTTCAAAGATTTCGCAAAGATTTTAAAGATTTGTGAAAGATTTCAAGGATTTCGAAAGACATAACCAAGTTCTTAAATATTTCACGAAGATTTCAATGATTCCATGATGATTCACAAAATATCTCAAAGATTTCAAAGATTTCAAAAGATTTAAAAAAATTTCCCGAAGGTTTCAAAGATTCCAAAAGATTTCAAAGATTTCAAAAATTTCAACGAAGTTTTTAAATATTTCACGAAGATTTAAATGATTACATAAAAATTTACAAAATTTCTCAAAGATTTCAAAGATTTCAAAAAATTTCAGAAGATTTCAAAGATTTCGCAAGGATTTCAGAGATTTTAGAAAGATTCTGAATATTTTAGAAAGATTTCAGTGATTCCAAAAGAATTCAAAATATTCCATAAGATTTCAAAGTTTTCGCAAAGATTTTCAACGTTACAGAAATATTTCAAATATTTCAAAGATTTTGGAAGAGGTAGCAAAGTTTTTGAATATTTCACAAAGATCTCAAAGATTTCTTGAAAATTTCACAAGCATTTCAAAATATTTTAGAAGATTTCGAAGATTTCGCAAAGATTTCAAAGATGTCATAAAAATTTCCAAGATTGAAAAATATTTCAATTCAAAAATTTCAAATTAAATGTTTACTTTCAAACACTTTTAATTTTTAATTGTTCAAGTCTTCAAAATTGCATTTCAAAATTCTCCAAATTGAAAATGTACGCCTCAAAATTAAGGCCTAGAATAGAAAGTTTTTGAAGCAAAGGATTTTAAAATTACGCATTGTAAACTGAATGATTTTATAATTAAAAAAGTTAACAATTGAACGTAACATTTGAAAAAATTGAAATCGAACTCATTTCTACTTGCATTATATCATGAAATATGGAATTTGGCGTATTTCAAGTGATTGGATAGATTTTTGTTCCGAAAATTTGTGAAATTCCCGGTCAAAAAATAAATTCCCTATCATTTCCCGGTTTCCCCGGTCTCAAAAAATTTCCGGTCATTTTCAGGTTTTCTGGACCAGCGGCTACCCTGTTTAATTTTTCTATTAAAATTTGAGTAAAATTTGGAAATATTTCTGAAATAATAATAGAAATTCAATTTATAAAAAAAGAATTCTGAGGTTTTCAATTCAAGTCAGGGGTCGTAGCTTGAATATTTTTTTTACAACAACTCATATCAACACGAATTGAGATATCAAATTGAAAATTTAGAGAAGTAAATGAAAGACACTAGGAAACGCTTGTATGGTACTAAATTTCTAAAAGTACAAAAAAAAATTCAAAAAATAATTCTCTTATTTAACACCAAAAATTTGGGACCATGAAATCGCTTCTCAGTGCGTTTCATTCATGTGAGGTGTGCACGGGGTCAGTGTTACTTGGCCCTAAAAACCAATCTTTTTAGATTAGCTAATTCTCTTTGTTTGATAAATTGATTGGAAGAAACGTGAAAAATAATGCGAAAATTCATAAGACTTCAATCAGCGTTTACTTCAAACATAAATTAAACACAAAAAATCTGTTCTCATTTTGAGTCAGATAATGATCTAAATTTAAGACGCAGCATTTTTATCCAAAGAAGAGTTGAATTAGGTTATTAACAAAATAAATTTATAATCTAAAGTTTCCTTGGCTTTTTCCTGTGTATCTAAGTTTCTCAAGGTGAAATAGTAACAAACGTTTGAGGTTTTAACCATGACTAATGAATAAATTATCTGATGCTGCTGATAAAAAGTTCTTGTGTTATCAAGCCCTACAAATAAAGCGTTCACGATCTATGGTCGGGAAGGAAAAAAACACAAATATCTCAGAATAGTATGTGCATATACTCTAAAAACCATCAGAATAATCATTGGTCACGTTGTCCTCAAAATTCTTCGATGATCAGTTTTTCGTGCATTTTGAAAAAATGAGGATGCTGTATACTCTGGTCTTCACCCTGGTTACTGTTCTTAATTCTATCAGTAAGTACAGAACGATTTGTGAGGTCAAGCTCAAAACTACTCAATCTGGAAGCGCCCCGTGCAGAAAATTTTCGATCTGGCTCAGATAGGGCATGAGACGCACGCCCCGATCGGGGCCATGGAAATATTTCTGCACGTGGGGTCATTCATAAATTACGTAAGGCTTTCAGGGGGGAGACAGGGCCAGCGAAATTTAACTAAATTTCAATTAGAATTTCTCCCTAAATTAAAAAAAAACCCTTACATAATTTATGGATGACCCGGTTTCTTCCGGTTTTTCCCCGTTTGTAACTATCAAATAAGCGCGAATAAAACGCACCTAAAATAAGGTTTTCCCAAGTGTAACTTTATACATTGTCCTATCTTATTATATTTGAACAAAATAATATTTTTGTAATTTATGGTGCTTGCAACTTACAAACAAATATAACACCACTTCGACGTCTTAATTATCTGCGCAGATTTGGTTAACATGACAGTTATTATTTTCTATAAACTTACATATCTTTGGTAATTCCTTTGGTATTCTAATTGGTAAATAATTCTTAAATAGAATTCCACATTTATTTAGTATTAGCATTTCGAGAAAACTCACGGCGATTTCAAAGGATTGAAAAATTTTTTTAATCATTTCACAAAAATTTCGAAACATTACAAAAAATTGTAAAAGATTTCAAAATCTTTCAGGAAATAACCAAGATTTTGCAAAGATATCAAAGACTGCAAACATTTCAAAAGTTTTCAAAAAATTTAGAAAGATTTCAAAATTTTCAAAACAATTCACAAAGATTCCAAAAAGTTGTAAATCATTTCTCAAAGGTTTCGAAAGATATTAAATCATTCAACAGAGTTGTTGTGTGCCAACGGTCTGATAGAGAACCCCTGTGAATGCAACAATTTGTCGAACGAGAGCCATCGCTCAACTTTTCTTCTGGAAGTTGAGGAATGACCTACGTGACAAATTGACACTTTCGAGGTGTTTACAACCCCGAGTTTGCTCAGCCCCAACATTACTCAAGCCCGCACACGTCACGCTTTCTTACGCCAGGCCCTAGAAATTTTCCATTGCAACACCCGCTTAGCACCGATCGTCACCTATCTAGAGTCGCTGTCTCCCTTCAACCCACGCGCGCGTCCTTCCATCCTTCTTCCCGCATTCCATTCTCCTCCTGACTCACGACTTACACCAGCCGAAGATCTCAACTAACGGAAACGTTTTTATAAGTTATAACTTTGGAAATAGTTTTGTAATTCAATGAAACGATTCATTTGTTTTTCTTTTTTTTTAAACATTTAAATAAAATTATAACCATAAGGCTGCTTGCGTAGAAAGATGGCGTCAGCGGGCAAGCTAATCCATTCTGATTGCCTCTTCTTAAACAAACCGGAACGGTTTTTCATCTTCTTTTCACCCCCTCTGTAAATAAATAAACATAGCTTTCCGTTTTTTTTCCTCTACTGAAGGGTGGGGGGAACCCCTAGTGTAAATAATCATGTTACCAGCGTCTTTATGGTAATCTCTTTTCTCTCTTATTTTTAAATTGACCTCAAAATTCCGTATTGTCTCAGTATCCTTCCCCTCCCCCCAAGTTAGATAATAGAATCTTATGTAGACTGTAAGTTAGACAAGTAGGTGATGTATTAATTGTGATTAATAATATAATTTAGTTGTAAGACATTAAATTTAGCAAAATTCTTTTTTCTTATTCAGCAAGCGATTATTTGAATTTTTTCGAGGTTCTATTTTTTTTACAATGAATCGTCAATTTTAAATATTATTTTGAGTTAAAATATTTTTATTAATTTTCGCCCGGACCCGAGCGCTTAACGCGAGGAGGATGGTGGGTGAGAGGGCGCAGGCTTTCCCACCACACTCTCCTTGCTCTTAATTTCTGAGCGCTGACCAATGAGAAGGCCGCTAGGCCCACTCTCCTTCTCTCTCCTTCATGTAGACAGTCACCGAGAATAGTAGCTACCGCTCTGCCCTCTCGAAAATAAAACAAATTTGAAATATAAACGGTCTCCAACTATTCTAACAGGCATCACCTCGACTCCTCATCACTACGCAATAAGTCCGCTTCGTGTACATCCTTCCCATCCTGAACGCTCATTTTGATTTTATTTTGTTTCGTATTGTTTTCATTCTCCTCATCCCGGTTATTTTATTATTTTCTCATGCGAATTTCTTTTGTGTTCTTTATCGTGTTTCGGTTCCATTCTTCCCCGTGTTGTATCTTCTGAGTGGTGGTCGATTAAGGCCCCACTCCCGAGTTTGGCGTTCGACTTCGGTCGGCCCCGTACTCGGTTCCAAGCTCCGACTCCTTCGTCGGGATAACATATTTTTTCCATTTTGTGGCGACTAAACATTCCTTTGAGTGGTGGTCGACTGAGGCCCCACTCCCGAGCTTGAAGTTCGACTTCTGTCGGCCCCATACTCGCTACAGCACTGACTCGTCCATCGGAACAAACAAATTCTTTGTGACCTTGGTCATTTTTATTTATTTTTCGTTTGTTTCCTGAGTGACGGTTGATTGAGGCCCCACTCACCGAGTTTGGCGATTCGACTTCGGTCGAGCGCGTACTCGGTCCAACATCGACCTTCCCTCCTTCCATCCGTGTCATTGGGTACCTTTGCACTTTTTTGGGATTATTTATTTACTAATAAAAATATTCTTTATGCGTCGGGCAGGCAAACGACGCCCCCATCTCACCAGCCACCACCTGGCTCCCGCTCGGCTTCTCACACCCCACGAGCCACCATCCGGCTCCCTCTGGGCCACCAGCCACCTTCGGCTCCCACTGAGCCTCTGCTTACCTGGCCGCAAGTCACATCCGGCTCTCGTCAGGATTCCAAAAGATTGCAATTATTTAACAGAGATTTCGAAACATTTCAAGAATTTCCAAAAATTTTGAATACTTTACAAAGATTTCAAAAGATTGTGAATCATTTAACAAAGCTTTTTGAAGAATACAAAAGATTTTGAAAGATTTTCAAATATTTCAGGAGATGACCAAGATTTTGCAAAGATATCAAAAACTTCGCAAAGATTTCAAAATTTCAGGAAAATATCAAAAATTTCAAAGCAATTCACAATGATTCCAAAACATTGTAAATCATTTTGCGAAGATTTCGAAAGATTTTGAATCATTTCACAAAGATTTAAAGAGATTCCAAAAGATTGCAATCATTTCGCAAAGATTTCTAAACATTTCAAGGATTTCAAAAGATTTTGAAGTTTTCGGAAAGATTTTACAGATTTTAAAAAGTTTTCAAGAATTCCAAAATTTCACAAATTTTGAAGATTTCAAAAAGTTCCAAGAAGTCGAAAAGATCTCAAAAGATTAGAAAGATTTCGCAAAGATTTCGTACCTTTTAAAGAAATTCAAAGACTTCAAAATATTCCAAAAGATTTTAAATCATTTCACAGAGATTTCAAAAGATGGGCATTTCTATGAAAAAGCGGACGAAGTTTCCGTTCATCACGTCACATTAAATGATATGAGGAACGCATTATTAGTTGAAATTTGAAAAAAAGTACAGGTTTCGGAAGCTTCTGGTTAATATTAAAAGAATAATATGAAAAATTCCAATTCCAAGAATAGTGCGTTTCTTAACATTCATTAATATACTGTGACGCACAGACACTTTCATGGAAATGCCCAGATTTTAAAAGATTGCAAAACATATCACAAAGATTTCTGAAGATTTAAATTTCGATATTTTCAACAAGATTCTAGAAATTATAAAGGGGTTCAAATAGATAAGGTCTGCGCAACGGATTGGAATTTCATAATAATTAGTAATTATGTCTCTTAGAGTATACCATTTGTTCAGAGCTTGAACATTATTGTCAATTCTTATAATGTTTTTGAAATTTTATAATTTCTGAATCCTTTTTTTACATATTTATCACGATGCTTTAATTTATTTGTCTTGTCATAACGATTAATAAAAAATATCACATTTTCGAAAACTTTAAATGTGATTCCCGGTTTAAATTTGTATTCCCGGTCAAAATACGTGTCACTTGTGTCAAGCGTCCAGAGAATAGATAGAGTACTTCCAAAAATTGTGGGAGAGGGGGAGGGGTGAAGAACGAAGGATGAAGGGGGAAGCGAGAAAGGAAAGAGGGGAAGATGAGGAAGATGTGAAAGATGGGAATGGCATAAGCAGAGAAGAAGTGAACGAGGCAATAGAAAGGCTGAAAAGAAATAAAGCAACAGAAGAGGATGGCGCGGTGTGGAGAATTAAGCGCTAAAGTATGGTGTTGAAGAAGTGAGAGAAGAGACGTGGAGACTCAGTAACAAAATATGGAGAGGTGCGGGATGGCCTAAAGAATGGAGGAATGGGCTAGTGATACTGCTGATGAAGAAAGGAGAGAGCGAAAGGGTAGAGGAATATAGAGCAATAACACTTACGTCGGAGGGTTATAAAATCTATGCGGATGTTCTCAGGAACATGTTAGAAAGACAAAAGACAAGTAGAAGAAAAAGGAAGTATTCCACACAACAAGAAGGGCTGTGGGAAAGAAATAAAAAAAAATGATAACATGTACATCTTAAACTATCTAGTTAGAAGGAATTCAGGACGGAAAAAGGGCTGATTGGAAAAATAAAAGAAATTTTGGTGGAGACTAGGTTCAGAGTGAGGATGGGGAATGAAGAGGAGAGGAATTCTAGACTGGGAGAGGGCTCAGGTAGAGTTGCTTGTTGAGTTCGCTATTCTTTAGCATAATGCTGTCCGACTTAGAGGAAAAGTTAAAGAAGTAAGGAAAAGGGAGTAGCATCCTAGGTAGAGGTAAAATTCACTCTTTAGCATATGCGGACGAAGTTGTACTATTAGCAGAGGTGGAAAGAGGGATGAACTTGATGATGACAGGGTTTGAAGAATGCGTGGCAGAAAAAGATTTAAAGGTGAATGGGGTGTAGTTCTGAATAGCGCTCACCTCCGATTTCTTTGATACTCCGTATATTCATGTATTTCGTCACGCTGTTTACGAAAACCTTAGTGAAAATCGGCGCAAATTTGATTTTCTTAGTAAGAACCACAAAAACCCCATAAAATCATGGGTTTTCAAGTATATGTTGAGAACGATTGAAAATGTAGTAAGTGAGACCAAAATAATGCGTTTCAGGAATAGAAGGATTGAAGTAGAGTACATTTAGAAGATTAACGGAGAAATGGTGGAACTAGTGAAGGAATTTTGTTGCTTAATATGGATGTTCGATGTGCTACTCTGGGCAGTCTTGTATTATTGAGTGGGTATTAGGGGATAGAAGGAGCGGCGACTCAAAACCATGACATGGGTGGCCACAGGGTACGATGAAATTAAAATGAAGGACCAGCGAAACCCTCGTGCGTCTTGAGGACACAGAGCGACCAATGAATGACAGCTCTCTACATCCATCTCACAAGTGCCTCGGCAAGTCCCTGGCACGCGGGTATAGCTTTGAGGTTACCGGTGATGGCTTCGTACCTCCAAGAGCACGGATTGCAAGGATAATTATTTCAATCGAATATTTGGGAAAGGTCACTGCAGCTCCCTTATAAGATCTCGACACCTCTCCTCCTTCTCCTTCTCCTTGACTGTGATGTTGCTGTTGGCCGGAGCCGAAAATTCGATCACGAACACAGTTCGTTTCTCGAAGTTACAGAGAACGATGTGTTTCTGAATGCTTTTTCTACTGATGTTATATCCTGGTTCCGGCTCTCGAGCACGCCTAGGTATACCTAGGTTTGTCTACCTACAGGTAGGTCTCTTAATTTCCCAATTTCTCGTGTGTACCCCTCGGCGAACCTCAAAGCATGCTTAAGCTGCTCAGCTTCAGAAGCATAGATCTTCAGGTCATCCATATATAATACGTGGGTGACCTTATGCTCGCGATAATAAGGCTTGCCGTAGTGGTACTCGCGAGAATTGTATAGTGCGAGAGGCAGTGGCCATGTGATGCAGAAGAGGAGAGCTCATAGTGGCGCTCTGAAAGATGTCCTTCTGGAAAGTGACGCCGTTAATTGTCACATGATGTTTCCCAGATGAATATCTGGTTTTCCAAAGGGGAATCAATCTCTCAATGCATTCCACTATGAATGGATGAACCTATAGGCTTTTAAACAGACAGATGGGAAGTCTATGGGAGGTTGAATCGAAAGCTTTCCGATAATCAATTCACGGTAAATCTCTTCCCACACAGGTCCAATTGTCCAAAAAATTTCGGTTTTCCAGGATATATCTAAACATTTTATACAGCCTGAAATAACAAAATATCGACAACCTGAGCGAAATCCCGAAAGAAATCAAAATTAGAATTCTAACTCTCAAATCCTGAACTTTCCTTAACACATCACACATTTTTGCGGTTGCGATGTACCGGAATGAGGATTTCCCTATCATTTTCCCGCTAGCTCAAATCAGAAGAAGGATAAACAGATAGAGGGCGTGGTTTCATATTGATAAAGGCTGCTGTTTCGTGATTGATAACGCAGGAATCAGAATAACAATAAAATAAGTTTCGATTTATTCAAGGAAATTATCATTTCGCACAAAATCAGAAAAAGGTGGAAAATACCGGGCTGATTTGTCGTACATATAATTTCTAGATAGAGGTTCGACATCCTCGTGAAAAATCCTCTTGAAGGCACGACGTTTTTCCTCAGGGAAGGAGAGTAAGGCTATGGCCACGTTTTCGAAACTTTATAACACGTGATTATGAACTGAACCTGAAACTTCAGAAACCGTAGCGGAAAGGGAGCGAGTCTCCATCTGAAATTCGGTTCATCAGGTCGGGATTCTCCTCGAACTTAATGCGCGCTTCCGATAACTCACAACATGGTCATTTCCAGTAGGATGCGTGAGGGAGGCTCGACTATGATTGGAAGATAGATGTTGGGAGCGCTACCATCGCCATAGAGCTTACATACAAATACATTATTATACATTTATTATATGCGTGCCTTCAACAATTTAAGAAATCGTAATCCTTACACTCCATACAAGATTTATAATCAAGGATGTATCAACGACTAAATCTTCTCGTATCTAGGATCCTTGTAGAGTTCTACGCTAGGTGCAGGAATCTGTAAAACCTCGTAGCTTTTTTTGAGCAGTTAAGCTCTCGGTATCTCATCAATGATTGAACTGGAAAAGTTAAGGATTTTAGGTTGGCCGCAGTGAAAGATGGCGGGCGATGGTGCGACTATTTGAATTCTGCCTCCACTCACCTGGAATAGGGTTTTGAGTCCAATGTCCTGAAGTTCTTGAATCCTTGGTTTTCCTTGTTGTGCATCGACGACATTGATTTCTAGAAGGCGGTACATACAATGAAAATAAAAATCGAAACGAATTAGCGTAAAATTTAATAGATATACAGGGGGAGTTCTTATTATATATTTCTGTTACTGACATGTTACCGTCATGGCGGGGTCTGGAGTAGTGCAGACCAAACGTTTTAAGGGGCTTCGTTATGTTATCCCTAAAAAGGGCTGTTGGCTCTGAAAGGAAACGATGATATCGAGCTGAATCCTGTTTATTCTTCTACTGAATCATGGGCTGGAGTAGGAGTGGGAGATAGGCAAGGCGGCTGGGTACACGTAACTTCTTGTTGGTGAGAGGTCGGAGATCGGATGTCTTTGAGCAAAAAAAGGGAAGATGGTAGGGATAAGGGGTTAAGGGAATATGGGTATAGTGCGCCCTGGGAGGTTACCATAAGAGCCCTCCTTAGCCTCCAATAATCTGACTCCAAACTCCGATACGAGCACTAACTGGATCCCAACATTTCACATGCTACTCGCGAATAAATCAAGCCAGATTACTGGTAGAAGTTCGTTTATTTAAAAGCTGCTCCTAACGGAGCCGTCACGAGTGTGTACAGTAAGAGTCCCAAAAACCGACTGAAGAACTAGCGCAGTACGTACTGCTTTCGACCTGTATTCCTACGCAGGAGCGAAGGGAGGAGGAGAGGCGTTTAAGCGCGAACAGTGAGAACAGAAACGGAAGGGTGCCTCAGTGACGTAACTATAATAGCCGAGGCCCCACAGCACTCCCCTCCTGATTAAGATTTTATGTTTACGTTAGATACATAGATCGTAGACAACAATTTAAGACATGAAATCTATCCTAAGCCTAAACAGTGTTCAAAATACATTCAGTCATTGGGTTTATCACAGATGAATAATTGATTACTAAGTCACATAGAATAAATAGATGTAACAAATTTACGTACGAGTATATAAACTCTTGCGGCGTGAAACTTTGTTAGTTAATTAATGGTTCAATACAGTTCATTACTAAGTCGAATAAAATAAATAGATGTAAAAAAAAACATTTTACGTGTATACCATACTAATAGACTTATACTGATAAGATGAAAGATGCGCACCTCTTAAAGAATCAGTTCTTTAGCTAGCTTAGCTAGCTAGCTATCTTTCTGATATACATTATTTACACAATCGAAGTCCTAGAGCTATTCAAGTAGTGACTATTTAGAAAAGTTTTGGACTCGAAACAGTCAGTGATTTACATGGATACAATACTAAGAAAAGTTTTCGAGATCAACTTGCATGAGCTCAAACATCGGAAGTCACTCTTTTCCTGGCGTACGTTTTCTGTACTGATAAAATATCACCAGATGAGCCTAAGCTACTACCTGACCCTAATGCTTCGACATCATCACGGACAAAGTGCGCAGGTTTGATATTTTTAATCGTAACCTGCTTAGGTGTTCCGTGAACATCTATCTCATATACTTTGTCTGATGTTCTTTTAATAATTTTGAAAGGTCTAAGATACGGACGTTCCAGAAGCTTTTTAGGAAAGTCCTTTAAAAATACGTGCGTGCACGTGGATAAGTTTATGAACACGAAAGGCTTGGATTTGTGTTTATTTTCTAAAGGTATTGGTTTTAATTTCTTCATGTGCTCCCGTAATTCTTCCACGAAGATTTGAGGATTCGGAACAAAGTCCTCAGGCAATACAAATTTGCCCGGTATTCGTAATATCGTTCCGTAAACAAATTCCGCTGGTGAGGCGCCGACGTCGAGTACATTAGTGCGTAAACCCAAGAGTACGGTTGCTAGAGTTTTAGACCATTGACGATCGTTATGACACATTATAAGTTGCAACAGTGCGTTAAAAATGGTCGAAGTAAACTGACTTTCCTGATCTGACGTGAGTTTCTGGCGAACCAAATCTAGCTACACAGTGATTAAAGAATGCGCTAACAATCGTCTGTGCATTAATGTCCTGATTGGTACCGCTTCAGGTCATCGCGAAAAGCGATCGATCATTGTTAAGCAATATTTATATTCATGGCTAATAGGCCACGGACCCATTATGTCGATATGAACATGCCTGAATCTAGCGTCCGGAGCTGTAAAATGATCTGGCACATTTCTGTTATGACGTGACACCTACGATTGTTGACAAGGTAAACAAGCTTTGCACCAATCGGTAATATCCCTACGCATATTAGGCCAAACATATTTTTTAGCAATAACACGATGTGTTATTTTAGCTCCCGGATGTGCCGGATTATGAAACCAGTCGAAAACTTGACGGCGCATAGTATCGGGGAAGCCCAAGGGCTCTTCGATGGTCTACAAACCCCCTTCTTTATAAGGTCGGAAATGATCTTTTTCGCGACAGTTTACTTTTCAGGTGGTTATCTTCTAGCTCTTTGGTGCACCGGTGGACCCGTTGTTACAGTATGATGTTTAACGTTATCTTTCAATGGACCAGGAATTTGTTCCTTTGAGATTAGTTCGGAAAACTCGGTCAAAACTCTTTCAAATTTGTTTTTTTGTTCACTAAACTTACTCCAAAAAAAATGAATTTTTCAAAAATCCCTTCGCTCTACTTCCGTTGGAAGAGTCAACCAGACATGAGTTGTGTGGATATGGTACTAGTTTGTAGTCTGCCAGAAAATCTGCTCCAATAATAGGATGCGGGATTTCTGCCACATAAAAATTCCAGCTCATAATTCTACGAAGATTACGGTTGACTTTCATCTGATAAGTGCCGTGGGTTTTGACTTGAAAATCATTGGCAGCATATAAAGCTTATTTACCTGGCTTTGAGTATTTCAAATTGACCGAATTTGCCGGAATAAGTGCGACGTCCGAACCAGTGTCTCTTAAGAAGATAAGGTCAGTGCTAGGGTCGCGCATGTGAAGGCGTTTCGATGAAACGCTTTTTTCGATTGCCCCTGCTCGAAAAAGCTGTTGTCGTTTCCCATACCTCGCTTTTTTTCCAGGTGCAGGGCTCTCTGCAAGAACGAGCCTTTTTACTGAATTTACGGTGGTAGTAACACAAATCCGAAGTGTTTGTTTCACGAGAGTTTGATCTGCGATCGTTAGATCTTGATCGTGAACGATCACGTTAGTTGGGACGCGAGTTTCAGTAAGATCACGACTCATGCCTATTTACGGATTTAAACTGATTAGACAGTTCGGCTAATTGACGCGACATTTCATTTAATTCCGGGAAGAATCTATTTTCCGTTCTGGTAGCTGCAGTTTCTGTAGTAGCAGACAATACATTCGCATTGGAGCAACCAAATGCTACGAAAACTGCATCCGCTTTTTTGGCTAAATTTTCAATACTGTCATTAGTCGCGATAGATAATACAGCCCTAACTTGGGGTGATGAACAATCAAGGAAAATACTCTTGAGCAGCGGCTCAGTATGTTCAACATTTGAAGCACGAAGTCTTACTTCTAGCAAGAATGGTTTACCGTATGTGGGGACATCGCCCTTCAGAAACATACGCATTCGTTCCATTTCGGAGGTAGAAAAAGTTGCAATGAGCCTTGCTTAATTTGGGTGTAAAAGTTTGGGGGAGATCCTTGTATTATATCACTGATGAAAGGAATTAGGTCTACGTCTAAATCTGCTATTAATGCGTGAGCCTTAGTGGCTTCTGCTGTAATTGTGGTTCGCGAAAAACTGGATTCGACTATTGTAAAAAATGATACCGGATCATTACGATTAAACTTAGGGATCTTTACTGTTAAAGCTTCCGCCCTAACGCGCTCGACGCCACTTCCCGCCGGCACTTGGTTTTTTTCGTCGGCCATTTTGCCTATCAGACAAATACCTGTAGCAAACGACACCAATATAAACAGAAAGTTAGTAATGATAATAATCACTGTAAATGTAGACGATGCTGGGAATTGACAGTCGAAGTCCCTGGACCGCCAATTCCTGTGCCTTATTTATATGACCCCGAAACGTCCTTCAAATCACGCTCGATGTCCGTGACTCACGAAAGGTCCTCGGGTTAGCTGTCGAAAGATAGACTAGACAGCAGATGTTTCAAAATAACGTGGGTGCCCTTGAAATAGGTCATCAGTGTAAATTTACTAAAACGTTTGAATTCAAAACTTTAAAAAATGAGCGTATTTACTACATGGTTTAAAGAGTGTAATATGTCTACAAGTTGCTTAATTTCTTAAAAACAATGAATTTACATCTATTGAATAACAATGAAATAAAGTTTGCATGGTTTACCAACGTACTCTAAAAATGACATGTGGCATATGGATGTAGGTTGGAGACGAGGTGGAAAGTTTCCTTGTGAAGTTCCCTCTTCTCGGATAAAATAGATGCTGGTAATTGTTTCCGTTAAACTCTGCTTCCTTCCTGCATATTTCGGCTGATGTAGAACACGTTTCAATGATCCATGTCCATTCCAGGTGTGGCATGGCGTCCTGCCGCCATATTAGACTAAATTTACACTCGTGGAAAATCCTTCAATTTGGATTGATTTAGCCTGCAACTTTCCCTCTTAATAGGACTCAAGAAAAGGTCGGTCTGGTTTGATATTTTGCTTCCGTCAGGATGTAACTGCGCCCCGGATCACGTCGGGGTCACCACTGTGAGAATGTGGGTATAGTGCGCCCTGGGAGGTTACCATAATAGCCCTCCTTAGCCTCAAATAATCTGACTCCTAACTCCGAAATGAGCACTAACTGGATCCCAATACTTCACACGCTACTCGCGAATAAATCAAGCCAGATTACTGGTAGACGTTCGTTTATTTGAAAGTTGCTCCTAACGGAGCTGTCACGAGTCTGTACAGTAAGAGTCCCAAAGACCGACTGAAGAACTAGCGCAGTACGTACTGCTTTCGACCTGTATTCCTACGCGGGAACGAAGGGAGGAGGAGAAGCGTTTAGGCGCGAACAGTGAAAACAGAAACGGAAGGGTGCCTCAGTGACGTAACCATAATGGCCGAGGTCCCACAGGGTCCCAACCATCGCCCCCTCTTGTGAGGTCTAATGCACGCGAGTGGGTAGATGGCGCGGCGAAGCGGCGCCAGTTGCGCACCTACGATTTGTGTTCCCTTCGAATAATGATCAGACTGAAAGAAGTTGTTGTGCTTTGCCCTTTTGGTGCGGCTTTGAGACGAGTCTCGGCACCGCGTCGAGCCCCCTCCCCAACCTAGGTGACTTATTTCATGAGAAAGTCTTTTGGCATCGCATTTTTGCGAAGGGGACATGATTTTATTTCCTTAGAGAGAAAATATGTTCGAAAGGTGATAGTGATGCAGATTCAAGAAATTTATCGGCGATTTCTCTGACATTCTCTGAAGTATATAGTAATTAAAATTTTCTATGAAGGACATAATTCTTTGTATATCGAGAGGTTTGTTGAGACGTCTGAGAAATTTATTGCGAATGATCTGAATGTGATTAATGTTGGTTTTTGATGCACCTCTCCAGATGGTACATGCTCAAGTTGTATCAGGTTGGATAAACACTTTATATATTAGGATTCTATAGTCAGGTTTCAGGACTCGTGTATCTATCAATAATAGGATTGATGCGCGATATGACGCCGAGGGCCTTTCCTTCAGTTTTCTGGATATGCCGCTCGCCATTAGGATTTTTATCTAGTTTACCCCCTAAGTATTTTATGGAGATTTTTCTTTCTATTGGTTCATTAAACATTTTGGGTGGATCTATTTCAATTGGCCTCCTGACTAAGAAAAGAATTAATTCTGACTTTGTTATATCATTTTCCATTCTTCAGAGTTTCACCCATAATCGCAGCTTCACTTCTTCATCAAAATTCATCAATGACAACGAATCGAGATTTCAAGATTTTCTTTACATGCTTTTTTAAAGAATGGTCAATTCATTAATTTTTCGACTTTCAACGATTCAAATAACAATACAACGATTTAAAACACTTGATTCGAAACGAATGGACTAAACGATAATGTTGTTACATTTTACAATTAGTTAATCAAATTTTTGATCGTTTGCAATACTGAAAAAAATTTTAGAATTCATTTCAATTTTTGAAGTTTTAATTGTGAAATCACTCAGAAAAAATATTCTTCTAAACAAAATGAATCGATTGACCTACAGGCCGAATTCATTTCAAGTCAGACAGGCAGTACAGCTTCAAGTCACAAAATCATTCGCCTCTTTAATATTTATATTGTTTTTCAAAGTAAATAAGACGACACGTATTTTACCGTTTTGAGAAAAAAATCATTTTCACAAAGATATAAGTATTTGCAATTTTAGGGCTGTTTCAAGAAAAAAAATACAAATTTTATCTTCAAACCTTTATAGCTTCTGACCTGAATGATGTATTCAAGTTTTCTTGCTTGACTCTGTTATTGCTTATTGCCCTCTTTCGAAATCCACTGGAAAATTCAGAAAGTTTTGAAAATTAACAAAGTAGCGGCGCTTTTTCTGAAAATATGTAGTCCATTTTTTCAGAAACCCCACCTTCTTTGCTCAAGCTTGTTTTTGGATTGGGTATTCGATTGACGAAGAAATCTCATGAGTTTCATCCAAGCCAAACCATTTTTCTGTTCAAGAGAATTTTTGTTTCGAAAAATGTGCAAATTAAAAAAAAATAGTGGATGAAACAAAAAAATGGGGATTTCCATAAATTCAACGTTTCATGACTTCAAAATTCATCCGGGAAGAAAAAGTTTTTTTTAACAGAAAGATCCACTTTATTTATCTCAGGTAATATTGTTTTGAACATTCGTGCTTATATCAAGACGATATTTGGTGAATTGCAGGCCGAATAAATTTTGTAGACACGAGAATTTTTTGATCAAAAAATGAAATTTTTTAATTTTTCTCGCAAACGATGCAAATTATCATAAAAGAGTGAGAGGTATTTTTTCTAGAAGTTTTTTAAATGAGCAAATTTTTTTTTAGCATTTTGTCAAATCTGTCGTTGGTTTTAAGAAAAATTCGAAAATTCACTTTCTGGAGCAAAAAATGCTCTTGACCAGAAAAATAGTTCGGCCCGAATGAAATTCACAAAATTTCTTCGTCACTCGAGGAAGATCAAGCTCACCAGAGTAAGAAAAGAAAACTTCAATATCTCATTTAGGTCAAAGGTTATAAAATTTTAAAGAGAAAAATTTTATTTCTGATTAAAACAACCCTAAAATTTCAACTACTCATAACTTTGCGAAAATGATTTATTTCACAAAACGGTAAAATACGTGTCGTCTTATTTTCTTTGAAAAATAACATAATTATTCAAGAGGCAAATGATCCTATGACATGAAGCTATACTGCTTGCCTCTTTTAAAATTTGTTCGGTCTGTAGGTCAATTGATTTGTTCTGCTCAGAGGAACATTTTTTTGAAGTGGTTCAACATAAAAAAATTGAAACTTTAGAAATTAATTTAATTGAATTCTAAATTTCAACTATTTTCAATATTGCAAACGATCAAAAATTTTATCAATTAGTTGTCAAATGTAACAATATTATAGCTCAGTCTATTTGTTTTAAATCAAGCGTTTTAAATCAGTGTGTTGAACCAAATGTTTTTCAAATGGTTGAAAGTCGAAAAATTAGAACTGTCAGAATTCATAAATTATCCAATCCTAAAAAAAGACATGTAAAGAAAATCTCGATTCATTGTTATTGATGAAATTTGATAAAAAAGTAAAGCGGTAATAACATATAAATTCATTGTGTTATGAAATATTTTAAATGTTAATAAAATTGATTAGTAAGTTGAATTTAATCACTTTGAAAATATTTGAAACTATAACGAATACAAAGCTTTCTCTATGAGAAAGCAGAAACATGTTTTTTGCACATTTTCAAAACACTATAACTTGTCAGAAAAGTTTGCTCTCTGAGTGGTGATCTTTATTTACTCGGGCCGAGGCGAAGCGCGACTTTTCAAATGCGTGGAAGGTCGACGTGTGGCAGCTCTGGGATTGGTCACTGTGTCAAGGGAGAGAGCGTATTCCGCGATTACCCACTCGTTGATATTTGGCGCGCGCGACCCAATCAGAGCATTGCTGATTTGTTGGCCATGCCTGCCGCTTGCTTCTGCCTTGCTTTGCTTCACTCCAGCCATACAGACTGATTTCCCTAATTCTAATTTACTTTTAATTTACTACTGCGGAGAAAATTATTACTGCAATTGTAATCACGATTACAACAGTGTGAAGTATAATAGATATTATAGCGAGATTATTATAATACTATAATATTTTAATACCATGAAGAAATATAATGTCATATTATAGTATGGTGCAACTATAACAATCTCACAATAATTAAAATATTTAACTTTTATGAGAATTACGATGAGAGTCCTAAATAATTTTGTAAAAGAAGATAAAACATTGTAACTGAAAGGACTTAAGAACTATTGTAATTTCCGAGTTAAATCTACCTTATCGAGAATAATGAATTTATTCAATTGAATTGAGGAACAGAACTGCTTAGAGATACTGGTGACTGATCAGATTGTCAATATCTCACGAGGGAATCGGATTTTGAAATTCCCTGGGAATCCTAGAAAAAGCATTGAAAATTTACGAGGAAGGAAGTGAAAATGTTTAAGAATGTAATGACGTCGAAGGACCGCAAGCTTACTTCATGGAAAATTCCATGAGTACCTGTGAATCATTCAGGATCTGCGTGGGCCTTGACTGACGTGGTCCAAAACAAAACAGGCAACAGGACGATGCTTCTGCCTTAAAACAATTTTTTCTCTGAGTGAATTAAACAAATTTTAATTTTACATCATGATAAACGTGAATTCGACGGCTGATAAAAAGACTCAAGTAACTCACGCAGTGCGTTACATAAACGCGTAGCTTCTGTGTTGAAGTATAGAAGTTACGCATTTTTTAAACGCACTGCGTAAGTTACTCGACTCTTTTCATAAGACGTCGAATTAGCTATTTTTCTCAAGGTAAAATTGTAATGCACGTGCGAAGAAATAACTATCACTGAACGAACCATGTAATGCTGATGAAAATTTTTTCTCGTCATCAAGCCTCACAAATAAAAAGTTTATGATCTATGCTTCATGATTTATGATTTATGCTCAGAATAGTATATATGCTAGAAGAATCAGAATATTTATTAGTTATACCGTTACATTCTTGAAAGATTCTCCATTCATAAGTTTTTCCTATATTTGGAAAAAATGAGGATCCTTTATACACATGTCTTCACCATGGTTGTTATTCTTAATTCTATTGGTAAGTACAAAATGAATTGATATCATCTTTAAGGCTTTTCGAGCGGTTTTTCCAAATTTTTTGACATTTAAAAAAATATTTACAGTTAAAAATTCGGGTCATTATTTATCATTAGTTAAACACTCAATTACTAATTCAATTAGTAAGATTTTCACTAATTTCGATTCAGAGAGATAAACATAGTTACACCTGTTCTTTATTCACGGTATTTTAACAGGAGTTTCGCAATAATGTATAATAACACAAATAATACTTAATATTTTCAATTTGTGAAAGCATGAAGGGAATTTTTCTCACATTATA
>JAUMHM010122159.1:0-19833 GCA_032362435.1 Melikaiella ostensackeni | reverse complement strand
TTAGAATTTCTACCAGCAAACAGGTTTTGAAATATGTTCCAGTAAACTTAGCTTTGACGAAGTAAATTCAGAATATAATATTATATAGTTAGTAATAACAATCACTTAGCGAGTCTCAGAAAGTATCTTTTACATCTCTCTTGTGACCATCAACTAGAGCGTAGCATGCTATGATAAATAGTCTTCTAAATCCCACTTTCATTCTAACCCATAGTAATCTTGGTGATACACATTCATACTTTTTGACATGTTGTTTTGCTCTCTCATTCATAATCACACCGACTCCTTGGTTACCATATGATTCATTATCTATTCCTGACCAAAGTTCGAGTCCGCTCTTTATGTTTTTCACTTGACATCCCTTCTTCTTTGTTTACGGTATACACAAATATCTAGCTTCCTTACGCGCATTGTATCCCGCAATTCCAATTCCTTAGGATCATTTACACCTCTAGCATTCCAAACACCTAATCTCCATTGAGCGCTTGAAACTTTCCCGAGAACATGCCTTTCGTCAGTAGTGTCAATCCTATCCGAGGCTATATTATTATTTGTATTACTCTTCGTCAAAAGTATACACCCAACTACAACTCGATGCGAGAAATTCATTCCATGAGCATAAAATCATGTTCAAATTGGGAAGCTAAATCGTTATAACGTGAAATGTCCATTCATAACGTCAGTCCACCAAACTTCGGTCATGCAAAGAAAAGTATGAAAAAGAAGCCAGAACGAAAGGAGTTATGATCAGTTTGTGTTGTATGCTGAGAAGGGCACCAGTCTCCTGCAGTTTGGTCTGGAAGATGTAAAAAGACCATTCAGTGCAAATGTCACAAGAAGACTCAACGATGAATAAAAATTTAACAAGCTCATAAGCTTCCCTAAATTCTCCTTCTAAAAGGTCAATTTTTAGAACTGTTATAAATTTTCAAAGCTTTCCACAATTTTGAAAACTTTTCATACATTTTCTCAAAACTCTGTGTATAGTAAATTTGCAATATTTTCTAGAACCTTCCATACATTTTCGAAAGTTTTCATAAATTACCATAAATTGGCAAACACGCCAACTACGCGTGAAAAATATAGGAAAAGCACAAAAAAATTTCTAAAATAAGCGCGTAAAAGAAGTTGACGTGATTTTTTGTTTTCAATTCTTTTTGAAATCCCGATTCGAGCCGCCCTCGACAACGATTTTCGTTAGACTGATTAGTCAAAGATACTTGAGGTGTAATATGACTCCTTCAAGATGATGCGTTTCACTTTCCTGAAGGAAATTTCGAAACGTGTCGCGTAAATTTATAGAAACCTCTTCTTTTCAAAAACTAAAGCCTTTGAGAAATATATGTTTGTCATAGCACTTCATCGAATCCCTAAAGATACTTTAGAAACTATTCAAAAATTATGGAGCTCCTGTTTGCTAAAAACGGAAAGGAACGTGACTTAGCTCCTGAATTTGAATCAGTGAGAAATGGGTCACTGAATCAAATCAGCAATGATTTTCAATGATAAATAGAAAAATATCACTGATTCAAATTTGAAGAGTAGAAGAATTTGTGACAATTTGACATCGATTTTTCTCACCAAAAAAGTTTTTTCCGTTTCCGAAAAACTGTTTCCTGCGAAAACGGAATATTTTCCCCCCCTTTTTTGCCGGAAGTTGTTTCCAGTATCAGCAATAGCTTCATAAGCATATTCAATCAAAATCCTTGAGATAGGGTCCTTTACTTTCGTTAGCTTCAGATTAATGCCAAAATAAAGTTATATCGAATTTATTTGTATCTTTCATTTTCCCTGTTCTCTCTGGAATCTTTGAATGACCTGCAGAAATTATAATTTTTTATTTATTGTATTTTACATCCTCATTTTTTAAAATAATTAATAATAACTCATTTTCCGAGATATCGAGGTTTGAATATTTACGCTTGAGCGTTTGAGCGTTCAGCTCAAGTCCGGGCTCCGGGCTGTGCAGTGGTGTGTCACGGACCCAAGCGTAAACATTCAAACCTTGATATCTCGGAAACTAAGGCCCATTGAATCAAAAGGAAAAATACGTATCTAATGGATTTTAATGCACTTTCGTCCTGTTAAGCCACATTCGGATCGGCGTTCCGCATCTCGCGACCTCTCCTCTTGAGTTAATAAAAAAAAAACACTTTTAAAATGAACCCAAGAGTATTTAAATTTGCATAGTATGATTTCGGAAGTTGAAATAATTGCATCAAACGAAATTCTGTTAATGACTATTCCGTCTCCCGTCATTGTGGGAAGATCCATTTCGAAATAATAAAGAAAATAGACGTCAAAATATACAGTTTTAAAGGTCTTCTTAATGAAAATTTTTTTTGGGCGAACTTTTATTCAATGTATGAACTGCTGAATTACAAGTACGAAATGAGTTTTGTCACTTGTTTGCTTGCACTTCTCATTTACTTATACCCCATTGCAGTACAGCCGGTGGGGGTATTTTTGCTTTATCCACTATATACATAATTTAATACATATTAGGCAGTGTCGATTAATCACGAAATTTCGTGATGAATAGCAAATTTCTAGAAAACTAATTTATAATAAGAAAAACACAAGAAATGTACTGTTTTTCTGTCGCATTTTTCCTTATGGACATTTTGTGTTCTTTTTAATAAACATTATTACTTTTTCACTCAAATTAGTTCAAACTAGAATATTCAACGTTTTAACTTCAATTTAAATTCATAAAAATACCATTTTTATATGGAATAACATTTTCCGTATTAATTGCTAGGTGAGAACTCCAAGCTATTCAAAGAGCATTGGATCGGCTATTTACACGAAAATTTGGTGATAGATCTTTGAATCGGCTATTAATCACGAATTTTCGTGATTAATAGAAACGGCCTACATATTATTCTGTGAGAATTTAACAATGCTAAAAATGTCAACATCTCGCATCGATCAAAGATCAGACTACCCAAAATTTCATATGTATCTCTCAAATAAGGAATGTCAAAATAACCAAACTACCGTAGAATCATCTAATTTGGACATTGGCCCAAACTTCGTACACCCAATTTTTTTTGGCTTTTACATAACAAAATAGTATAAAAGCAACAAAAATTTGAATGTTCAAAGTCAGAAATGACATAAGCCAATTTTGTTTTCCAAAATGAGTGTAAATCCAAGAAAAATAGGTGTTTAAAGTTTGGGTCATTGTTCGAAGTGAGGTGATTCTACGAATTGTACGATTGGAGCTCTTTCGGCGAGGAATAAAATCTTTCTTAATTAGGTTTCCTTAAGTCCTCGTTTTTGAGTTATTCACAAATA
The DNA here is from genome assembly GCA_032362435.1 of Melikaiella ostensackeni. Lineage (NCBI taxonomy): Eukaryota > Metazoa > Arthropoda > Insecta > Hymenoptera > Cynipidae > Melikaiella > Melikaiella ostensackeni. The sequence goes on along the minus strand of JAUMHM010122159.1, from coordinate 16,533 downwards.
AACCACGTCTGGAAATTCCGGGACGAATCGCTAGAGCCGAAATAAATTACAAATAAATTCAAAAGACGTTTTACGTTGATGAATTGCGTTATAAAAATATGCGTACAGTGATTTTTGAATACTTATATAGTCATATAGTCAATAACAACTAAAAACTATAAAAATGAAAAATAGGTTATGCTTATACGTTACAGATAATTCTTGCTTCTCTCCTTATTATTACGTTTTTTTGGCTTTGACCGATACAGAAATATTTTCATACGTGTTTAAAGAATTTATATAAATATTCAATAAAAAACTAGATTCCTCTTTAATTCTTGATTTTTCCTTTCTTTAATTACGAACAGTCGTGAGATTATTGCAAATTTAATATACTGTTACAAAAATTAATATTTTTTTTTACTTTCTGCGTTCATAGGTAGCATTTTTACATTAGGGTTTCAAAAAGGGTCTCAAAGGTCTCAAAGTCTCAAACCTCCAAACTTTTTTTAATTTTAATTTTTCTCTGTTTCACTAACATTAAAGGCCTCTAAAACGTAATTTTGCAAAAAAGGATCTGCATAGAAGTTCAGCATCTACTTTTTGTTAACCTAATTTCAGAGTACGTTTCACATTCTTTCTCTTATTAAATCGATTAAAAATTTCCACACATAGACATTGGTAATACCGTAAGGTTTGCTCTCACCCCCCTCCCCCCAACCCTTCCAATCCCACTACAATTTTATAAACGTAAGGAACAAACATACATATAAATTCTGTTCATTAGATGAACGTGGAACCTTAATGAGATTAGTTTTAGCGAGAAATATTTCGAGTTTTCTTACATAATATTTTTAAAGGATTGAAAATGAACTTTAATGCTTATTTAAACTATTAATATTTAGCCTACAAATTCGCCACAAAAAAAATTAATTCATATTTATTTATCGCGGGCTACAGTTTTTCCCCTATTCTCCTCTTTTCCCTTCTTTCTCGTTCTCAACTTTTTGGTTGAAATATCGATTAATAAAAAATTTTTGTTGAGAACTCATCTTTTTTGATTGAAAATGCAACTGCTTGCTTGATAGTGGAACTACTTTAATAAAAATTAATTTTTTTGGATGAGGATTCATCATTCAACTTTAAAATTCATCTTTGCAGTTGTAAATTTAACTAATTTGTTGAAAATTCTTTTTTTTTGTTGAAAATTCAACTGGTTGGTTGAAAGTGAAACTGCTTTCTTGGAAATTCCTTTTTTTTGTTTAAAAATTTGTCATTTAACTTGAAAATTCATCTTTTTGGTTGAAAATTCATCTATTTTATAGATACCTAATCTTTTTAGTTGAAAATGCAAGTGTTTGATTAAAACTTAATCTGTTTCAGTTTTGGATTCAACTTTTTTGTTGAAAATACATCTTTTTGGATGAATTTAACTGTTTTTAATCTTGAATAAAAATATTTTTTGGTTGAAAAATCGACGAATACAAATTTCTTGTTCAGAATTCATCTTTTTGGTGGAAAATGGTACTGCTTGATTAAAAGTCGAACTACATTGTTAAAAATGTACTTCCTTGGGTGGAGATTCATCATTTAACTTGAAAAGTCATCTTTTCGGTTGAAAATCTAACTATTTTGTTGACAATTTTTTTTTTCTTGATTCGAAATCAAATTTTCTAACTAGAAACTCAAGTATTCCATTTTTTGGTTGAAAGTTGCTCTTCTATAGCTTGAAATTCAACTATTTGGCCAGAACTTCAACTATTAGGTTGAACATTTATGTATTTTGTTGAAAACTCGTCAATTTGGTATAAAAGTAATATTTTCGGTCCAGAATGCAACTGACTGGTTGAAAATTATTTGCTTTCAGTCGAGGATTCAATTATTTTGTTGAAAATTTTTTTTTTCTTGATTCGAAATCAAATTTTCTAACTAGAAATTCAAGTATTCCATTTTTTGGTTGAAAATTTCTCTTCTATAGCTTGAAATTCAACTATTTGGCCAGAACTTCAACTATTTGGTTTAAAATTCATGAATATTGTTGTAAATTTGTCTTTTCAGTATATAATTATCTTCTCGTTTCCAAATTCATTCTTTAAAGCTTGAAATTTAATTACTGAGCTTAAAATTTAATCATTTTTTCGAGAAGTCAGCCTTTCTGATTGAAAGTTGAATTGTTTCAGTTGAAGATTCAAGTATTTTATTGAAAATTCGTCTTTCTTGGTTCAAGTGAATTATTTAAGATTTAAATCTTTTTTGGTTGAAATACCAACTATTACATTTTTTGTTGAGAATTTATCTTTTCTGAATGAAAATTTATTTATTTTATTTTATTATTTTATTATTTATTATTTATTTATTTTCATTTCTTGACACTATCAGTGAAAGATATTATTTACTATTATACTATTATACTTATACTATACTATTATACTATATATTACATATATTTTTTGAGTCTCCGAAGAAGAATTTCTGATTAATATACGACACTATCCTTGTCTTGCATGATATATTTTTTAAAGTTGAATGAACAAAAATTTTCTTACCTCTTGACTTCTCAAAATTACAGATTTACTACAGGATGCAGTAACCACAGGAGTATTCAATCCTATCAAGTCCATCAGTTGATACACACATTGAGAAATTGTGAGCAAAGAAATTTTATTTTCTTTCAAAATATTTGATTCAACTATTTCCTCGATGGGACCCCACAAAATCAAACTTGCTGGCAAACAATCCCTTGACGTCTTTTGACAAAGCTTCACGACATTAATATACTTCAACAACATATTATTCAAAGTTTCATTAGCATATTTTGAAGTCGAAAAGACGAAAAACCGTCGCAGGTTTGTACATATTTGTTTGGATTCCTCCACTAGATTCTTTATAAATGTATATTTCTAAGACAAAGTCCTCTTTGAAGATTCTTCCATTCGTTGAAGATCAAATATCACATCGATTGGATTGAATTTAGAAGCTTCTGATAGTATCTTCTTTACATTATCTTGCTCAAAAAAATCTAGATTTCCGCATAGAATCACTTGTGCCCCAGATTCCTGCCAAAATTTTGTACGATAGTTGATAAGAGTTTCAAAATTCTTTCGGGCTGAAACGACGATTATGTCCTTTGCTGCGCGAGCAACTAGAAAGTTTATTAATGTCAGGCCAAACTTGCTCAAATCATCTATTATCAAGTAAGATCTTTTCTTTGAGAACGAAAAGTCATAAGTAACTAAAGCTCCTTTTGTTGAGTTTTCTGGTTGAACTTTAACCACAACCTGAAAGAAAATTATAAATTTAAAATTTAATTTAAATGAGTAATCAAGTGAAAAATTGAATACAGAGGAAAATAAATATCTTCTAGAACAATACGCATGGTTTACCTTGCTAGAACTTCTGTTAGCACTATCAGTAAAAGCTTTACGACGTGCCTCTCTAGAATATAATTCTGAAGGTAAAGGTTTGACAACACCTCTATCAATTCCATCCTTGGCTATAGCAGCCGATTTTTGTTTTGTGTGTACATCAGTATCAACGAGATTCTTTGGAATTACTGAAAGAAGAACAGTTTCCTTCATGAAAATTCTCATTCCCACAGATTCCTTGTAAGCCTTCAAAAAATTTCCAAGAACAATGACTCGAGCCAAGTTTTTAACGCAGACTAAGTAAGACTCAAAATTTTTCAAACTGCTACTATTATAGATAACAAGATCTACTCCCGCACTCTTTAGCTGCTGATAAAATCTCGTCTTTAAATTCACCCTTTGACCAGAGAAGACGATGCTCATTAATAGCAGGATATCGGTTTTCAAGAAATTTTTTCTCTTCATTGATTTCATAAGTCGTGAAGACCTTACATTCTTCACTCAAAGCCAAATTGATGACCAGCTGGTGTTATGTACCTACTGTGGAGGGCTATGTCACTGCAAGCCACTTCCTTGGCAAATATACCCTTAGCCTTTGAAAATATATAAGTAAATTAAATTTGTGAACTTGTGTTAATTAGGTTCGGAAGTAAAGATAATTTCAGAATTTTCTTATAAATTATCTACTGTTAGATCTGCAACGAATTTCTTCATAGTTTCTGCAAGGCCACTGATCGTGGAACTTTCTGAGCTGTTATGACAAGCTACATCTACAGGTATATCAGGTAAACAAAGTGGTTTCATATCTTCATATCCAAGACCAACTGCTGCCATAGAACCCTCTTGTAAATTTGACTCCACTGATGCCAAACCTCGAGATAAAGCTGACAGAACCATTTGCTTTGTAGACAAGTAACCGCCAGCATAAGTACAGTCTAATTCCCCAACTAAATGACCAATCATATAATCGGGTTTTATTCCGAAGTATGTCAAAAGATCCATCAAACCAATCTGTAAAAATCAGTTAATCAGTCAATGTGTAATATTATACCAACAAAAAGATATATAAATTATATAGAACATGGAATTACCTGACAAATGGTAATCTCCACGAAGGAATTTATTATATTATCAAAAATTGTGGATCTTCTTCCGATAGAATTCGAATGATGTCAATGCCATGTGGTTTTAAGACCACATCACACTTACGTACAACCTCCGCGAAAACAGGCAGTTTCATAAGAGCATCTCCTGTAGAGAAAATATTTTTAAGATTACTCTCCCTATTATAATTTAGAACCTTATCAAAGGGTAGGTCACAATTTTTTTTCAAAATTATTACCGCTGAAGTGATGTTGCTATACTTTATTAATTGTCCAGCAGCCATGTGCGATTGACTTCATGAATTTTTTCTGATCAAGCGACTCTATTAAAAATTTTCTTGAAGAATTCTTTTAACTGATTCCTTCGACTGTTCTCATAAACTTACCCATGCCTGCCCACTGAGATCCCATTCCAGAAGAGAGGTACCAAATCTGTTTTTTGCCACCTGAGCTGTACTGAATATCGCGAAATTTATTTTTCACTAACCCATGGGATGGTAGCAGTGAGTAGCCCCGATATGAATGAGAAGGGTTTTCTTCCCTAAAGACGTCACTCAACAGTTGAAGCATCTCAACATCCACGGGTCTACTTTCCACCTAAAACATATACTACACGTCTAATGATTCTTACAATTACAATTATTTCTCAGCGTGACTTATCTTACGTCTAAATTAAGTTTCGCATACACCAAACATGATTCGAAAGCGTCATTTACACAATTAATATTTTCACAGGCTAAAAAACTAACGTCATCAAGTATAGCAGCAACAGCATCTTCATTAGGACCCGAAACTGTAATTAATAGTGGGAGATCATCATCGAGTTCTCCGCCATTCTTTTTCTCTTTCTTATAAGATTTGAGAATGATGGATGCACGACCATCTCCTATACTTGTATTATTGATTGCCACATAGTCGCCTTTCCAAGGAGTAAGTTTTGTAACAACTTGTATACGACCTTCTTTAAGAGCAGGAATTATGTCAGACGGGTTTTTGTAATGCAGATTTGGAGGAATATAACCAAAATTCATCATCGTAAGTACCTTGAACAAAATATATTATGGGATAGAAATTTTTTGAATGGTTCATAATTAAAAGGAACAGAAATGATAGACATGTACAGACTCGTTGATATAATAGATTTATGCTTATTTCTATCCATTAAAATGTCTTTCATACTGTTATTTGCATTGAACAACAATGAAAAAGACGAATTGACTTTGGGAGGCGTTAACATATAGTATTGTACAAATGGGTAAATGAGATATACTCATCTCGCAATACGTGGCCAGCTTCGGGTCTAGTTGGCCACTATTCGGAGGCTGTTAAAAGTCTAATTTCAACCGGATATAACGCGACGAGTGAGTAAACACTCAGGGCCGCATATATAATCTCTGAACCCGGCACGTACAAAAGTATATGTGCAGAGAGTCGCGACATAAATAACTTTTAGTGCGTCGCTGAGTGTCCAAGCGGAGACCTTGAGTATAGGCCGTCAAGGGACGCTCAGGGGGAGACAGAAGCATTCAAGCGTGAAAAACCGTGAGGCTGATCAGAGATGGGATGGCCATGAATTGCGATATGAGTGTATGTGCAGTACATAGATAAGGAACGGAAATTCTAGAGTTTTAATGAAGCCAATTTATGTATTCATTAACCTTGACAATTGCAACTACAGTATTTGCTCCAGCGCATGAACCAACATTTGACTTGACAGATCCAATAAGAAGAGGTGTTTTCCGACCTTCATTGTAAACTTTATCAATCGCTTCAACTTCTTCGGCATCAACTTCTTTGACTCCCATCCCATCAGCCTCAACGAAAGACACATCTTTTCCGGAAATTCCGCTATCCTTAAGAGTCATTTTCATGACTTCCGTTTGAAAGTCACAGGTTGGATGCAAGGCAGAATTTCGATCATATGAAGGACCAATCATCGAGCGAATTCCCTTTATCTCAGCATAAATTCGTTTTGCATCACGAGCTCTTTGTAGATATAAAACTACAACAGCTTCACTTCGAGTATGTCCATTCGCTGCATCGTCAAAAGACCTTGTTATACCATCCGATGATAAGAGGCCTGAAATAAGAAGGAAACACAGTGATAAATATCATCACTTTGTTCTGATTCGTCTCATTCGAAGGTAATCTATTCACCTAGGTTAAAAAACTGCAAAGATAATTCTGGTCGAAGAGCTATACTTGCACCGCCGACAATCGCACAATCCGCTTTGCCACTTTTTATTACTTTATATGCTTCTTCCAAAGCTGTAGCACTTCCTGTACAAAAACTGTCGACGTTCACGCTTGGTCCATTCAAACCCAGAAAAAAAGAAATGCGATTTGCAGTCATACATTTCGATATGCCCAGAAGAGTAAAATAATTCACCTAAAATTGAAAAATTGTAGGACTAGCTTGATTCGATAAAATAGTCATCATCCTTATTTTAATTTCGCTACAAAGATAATTCGAAGGAATCTTTAAAAACGTTGGATAGTTTCTCAAGGGTCTGAAAGTCTTACATCGTTTGCTGTCCCCCTGCAAATATTGTGTTCTGTTTCCGAGAAGCTGGTTCCAGTAAAAACAGCACAATTACTTCCTTTCATTTGTCGAGGATTGTTTCCAGAATCAGCAATAGCTTCATAAGCACATTCGACTGTCAACCTTGTCATTGGGTCCATCGCCTCCACCAATTTCAGATTTATGCCACAGGATATTGCATCGAATTTGTTTACATCTTTTATTTTGCCTGTTCTCTCTGGAATCTTTGGATGATCTGCAAAAATTATATTTTCAAATAGGGGCAGTATAAACTTTCCCCATGTACACTTTTAAACGCTTTTCAAATTAAGATTTTTAGTTTGGACGCATTTACTCTGTTAAAATGTATGAACTACTGAATGACAAGTATGGAATGAGCTCTATTACTTGCTCTTCCCTATTTTTTATAACCATGGCAGTGAGAGTAGCTTTGTCTATGTTTTTTAATATTCATGATATTTATCAATTGAACTACTTATTATGGAACAGTCGTGGTATTATTGGAAAATTTTCATAGTGTTACAAAAGTTGATCATTTTATTTCTGCCATGAAGAGCCTCAGCGCAAAAGGTCGTCATTGCTAGTTTCATTGAAATGAAAATGAAAAATGTTCTACTGCTCATCGAGCTCTTTCGAATTATGGAAAAACAGCTGAAAGACACAATCTATCCTAAGAATTTTTTTGGGTTTCTTGCCCTTTAATCATGGTAGCATAGTACGATTTCCTTAGAAGTAAAATAATGAAAATAAATTACTTTCATTCGATTATTTCGTAAAAAAAATGTTCTCTTGGTGTTGCTTAAAGATATTACTAAATAAATTTTTTCTATTAATTATTGACGTTAATGAACTTATCCTGACACTATTCTTTATTTCAGCCACTTCAAAATCTGTTCCATTACATTACATAATTTAAATGCTTGTCTTTAACTTGCCCAGTGTCCATCGAGGTTCATCATTCGTAATGCAGTCAGTCATGTTTAAGAGATTTTTTTGAAAAACTTTAATGTTTTCACTATTTGGGAATTTTCCAGAAATCCCTGTAATCACTATTTCGTCTCCAGTCATTGTGGGAGGATCCATTTCCAAAAAAAAATTGAAAATATACGCGGTAATGTGCACTTGTATCTCTTTCTGTCGAACTGTGTTTATAAAATATTGAAGTAACGAATGACAATAATATACGGAATGAGATATCATTCATTTTCCTTTCCTTTTTTTATTCATATCCGTCGCAGTGGGGAAAGCTTCGTTTTACGTGCTTCTGAATATTTATGATTTTCTTAGACAAGGGGCTGTTCAAGTATTACGTCACACGCCTGGGAGGAGGGGGGGTCAGCTGCAGTGTGACGCCCATGTTAAAATTACATACACTTACTAGGGCGCGCGATTCGGTCGTCGCGCTTCGCACTCGGTGTTATATGTTCTTCATGTACAAATTACTAAATTTGTTTTTGATTTCAAATGAGAAAGGAAATTTATTTAGTTAAGGCTCTATCGGCCTTAAGGAATACATTCTTATCATTATATTCGCGCTTAATTTTCTGCGCTTACCGTATAATATATACAAAGTCATTGATATAAATTGTTCGACTCTCTGAGTACTATGAACTTCTATACATTGAATTTGTAAATTGAAAAAAGTGGTCTCAAAAATATTAAAAATTCTCTTCCTTTTTGAATTTTTGTCCAAACTGGCTGGCTAACAACCATAACCTTCATTTTAAGACACTCAAAGAGTATACCAAAAGCCAATCCAATCGGTCAATTCTTTCGAAAGTTATCGTGCTCACAAATTGAAAATTTACAGACAGACAGAAACACACACGCACACACACACAAATTGGTAAAAACATATTTTTTGGGTTCAGGGAGTCTCAAAACGTGGACATTTGACAAAAACGGGGGGGGAGGTCAAATTTTACACAAATCTAATACATTCTTTTATGAGAATGTAAAAAGCGTTACATAATATTTAAACGGCCCCCAACTTGCAGTTTATGCACCTCATGCAAAATAAATATTCGATCAAATAATTATTATAGAAATGTGTGCAATAATAATGAGTAAAATACTTTGATAAGAATTCATTAATCTCCTCCTCTCTGAATTTATATGCATCTAAATTATAATTCGTCACTGACTCTTCATTTACTCTACTAAGTACTGTTAATAAGAACCTTTCAATGAGTTAATTTTTTTTAATCGGAATTAAAATTTTATATCCACGGAAGCTATACTAAGATTCTATGTCTGTAAACATTTTTTAATAAATTTTTCGTTTCTTTCAATTTAAAATGCAAGTAAATTTTTTTCAATATTCTCAACTATTGGATCAGCTACTTAAATTATCAAATGAAGCAATCTGAATTTGGAAGTATTCAATTTCGCAATTTAAGAAATGAGTACAATTCTGATTTAAATCCACAAATATTAAATTTAAAATATAAAAATAATAAACTTTGTTTTGATAATTCCGCGGGGTAACGGTAACTAAAATCAAACATTTTTTTCTTGATACTGGCTTTGAAAATGGAAAATTTTAATATTTAAAAGATTTCAATTGCAGGATTTTAAAGTTAAGAATTCAAATCGGAATTTCTTCAATTTGAAAGCGTTTGGATTAAAGAAATTTAAGAAAAAATAGAGCAAATTGAAAATTGAAAAGTGAATATAATTTTTTTTAATTAAACGATTTCAAATTGACGTTCAGTGGGTTACCTCCTAATCTTTTTTTCATTAGATGAGAAAAAAATATCGCCATAAAAAAGTCACCGTAATACGTACGAAAATTTTAATTATCGCTATATGTATTGTTCTTAAAATTTTCACTTCAAACAAAGATATTTTGCTTCGATTTATTTCAATTGCATTTTTGGACGAGTGATTATTCTTAAATATATTTTTCAAATAATTTATGTTGTTTTAGACAAATGGCAACATTTACATTTAATTTCCGGCTATTGTTGAACAATCCGTTTATAAAACAGAAATTTAAATATACACAAAGTATGATCAATCGAATGACAAGTCAAAAATTACTTCTGTCGTTAAATTTCAAGTTCTCAGATTAATTGACTATTAAACGAAATTTTGATGAAAATGTAGAGTGTGAAATTCAAAATTGTATTACAAACGTAACTTATCGAATATTAATGAAAACTGTCACTTGCATAATGTAGCCTTACGGCAACTAGGTCATGATTTAAATGTGGCATGCACTTGAAAATCGCCTGATTAAAAGAACATTAGGCAATTTGCACACTGCATTTCACAGTATTGTTTTCCAAAGTTAATTTTGACATAAGAATGCTCCATTTTTCCATTCTTTCACTCAAATAATGAAACTAATACAAAAAATTGTACCAAAACAAATTTGCATTTAAAATTAATCGGGAACTAACCGAAACAAATAGGCACAAAAAAAAACAGTTATTACCAACAGAAATGATCCTTTGAACGTCCCCTGCGACGAAAAGAATATGCAAAATTAGTTCTTTTTTTACCTATTATTCATAAATATGCCAGATTTCATATTAAAGAATTTCTCACCTGTAAATTCCTATTCGTCACAGATTTATCACGGGAAACAATAACAATATGAGAATCCAATGCTATTAGCTCTTCCATACATTTAGGAATTGACATTGAAGGAATTCTCTTTTCTGCAACCAATTTTCTTTGACCCGTTCCCCCCATGGAACCCCATAAAATTAGAAGAGTTGACAAACAACTTTTTAATATCTCTCTTTATAAAGCTTAACCAGATTAATCTCCTTCAATAATGGATTATTTAAATTCTCATCAGCATCTTTTGAAGTTGAAAATACAACAAATTGTCTTAGGCCAGCTCAAAGCTTTCTAGATTCCTCGCCCAAAAACTTGGTGAATGAATATTTAGAAGAAGGAGTTCTCTGGGAAGTTTCTTCTATCCGTTAAAGATCAAATATGGCATCAATTTCATTTAATTTTAAAGCTTCTTTCAGCAACATCTTTGCATTATGCTGTTCAGAAAAGTCTAGATCTTCACGAAAAATTACTTGTGCTCCTGATTCCAGCCAACCTTTATTATGACCATCAAATAGAGTTCTGGAATTCTTTGTGTCTGAGGCGATCAGAATATCTTTTGCTCCATGAGCAATTAAAAATGCAGTCAATTTGATACCAGAATTACTCAAATTGTCAATTATCAAGTAAGATCCTCTATTCGAGCATGAAAAACGGGAGATAACTGAAGCTTCACTGCTCGAGTCTTTTGGCTGAACCTTAACCACTATCTAAAATTTCAAAAAAAATATATTAATCAAGGAATCGATAAAAGTACATGCATAGCAATATTGATGAATTTATAGTAAAGAAGAAGCTTTACCTTTTCGTAACCAATCTCTTAAGAACCATCAAGGAATGCATTTTGTAATTCATCTCTAGAATAAATATTTGAAGATAAAGGTTTGACCGCACCTCTTCTAAGTCCATCTTTGACCATAGAAGCTAAATGTCTCTTCGAATTTATGTCGCTATGAAGCAAATTCTTTGGAATTACCGAAGTAAAAGAAACTTCCTTCAAGAAAATTTCCAATCCTACAGATTTGTTGAAAGATTCGAGTGCATCCTTTGAAAAGAATATATGATCCTCATTAATAGAAGGATATCTCATTTTAAGAAATCCTTCTTTCTCTTTTATGCTGTAAGTCGTGAATATTTCACATCCTTCACTTAAAGCCAAATTAATCGTAGCCTGTCCAAAAGGACATGTACCATCATAAATAAATATTGATTTCCTTTTGTGTACGTTGGCATTAAAATAAAGTGCCTTGTAACTCGCAACATAAGCTATTGGAACTGTAGCTGCTTCTACTAAGCTCCAACTTTTTGGAAGTTCCCAAGTGAATTCAGAATCGCTTTTAGTAAAATTGGAAAGGGTGCTACTTTTCGACAGTCCCATTATATTTGTTCCTTTTGTATCACTTCCAGAATATTTTAAACCAAAAGTCTTCATTCCTAATTTGACCTTTTCAATGTCATGTCTTCCATTCGCAAGATCAGATGTCACCTCTCCTGTTGCAAGAATTAGATCAGTTTCGTTTATTGTTGAGTATTCAGCTTTTACGATTCTGCTATCACCTGCATTGTCACAAGATTGTTCTTCCATTCATTTAATCGAATTCAAACCGCCTGGACGAATTTGAGCAGCTTTGCAGTTTGCAGCTTCACAACGTTTCCGAACAATCGGAATACGTCTTCTAGTTCCCTATTTTCTATCCGCTGAAAGAACATTAACATTCAAATCTAATTGAAGTTGAGACTAAAAAAGTGGATTTTCCAAGGATAATTTTGGTGCCTCAGAGTCTAAAATATAAAAAAATTTGATTTTTCTTCGACTTGGGTCTGCTGCAAACAGTTCAGCAATTTCAATTGGATGAGTACTATTTTCTATTCTGTTCGAGAGAATGACTCGATCATATCCTTGGGAGACTTTCTCTCTAATTTGACTATCCAGGAAAACGTTTTCGTTTGTATTTTCCAGTACACAAGTGTTTTTTGATACTCGTTTTCTCGAAAAAGTGTGGCTAAATGTTTCTGAGAGAGACGCTTTTTCAAGACAATACAAAAATCGAAAGAATCTACAGATTCGAAACAATATTTCCATCCTGAGAATCGACGAAACTCAGTAAGAAATCTCCTTCTTTTACTAAATACAGGAGATTAGACTTCCTGAAGGTTTCAGAATCAGGAAGAGCTAAGAGTGCTGCGTGGTTGGATTTGGAATTGTTTTTCTTCAAGCACGAAGTGGAAACCACGTCAACAGTGAAATTTGCTTCCGGAATTTCTTTGATGATCTGTTCCCACTTTTTCTGCGTTCTATCAGTGTTGCCGGCTTCATTTTTAATTAGTCGAATAATATATCCAGAAACATTGTTTTCAATTAGTATTTGTAAAACGATGCTGGCAAGCTCTGTTCGACATAATATTGTCCTATCAGAATTTGCAACGAACTTAACCTCTTCGATGTTCACTAAACTTTGAGATGACTCGCGTTCAAGAGACATTAACTGAATTCCTTGAATTTCTGAGCCGCCTGAAGATATAATATTTAGTTGTGTGTCAATCAGTACTGGAATCGCTGCAAAAATTAAAATTGATTTTATAAATATTTTATAGTTTCGCAAATTGACCCCAATCAATTTTCAGGTGCTTACCTCGCGAATATTGGCAGTTCTTACGGAATTGGGTATAATCGATAATGGTTTTCAATACAGTCAAAGGTAGTTGTGTCGTTTTTACATTATTTCCTAAAATGAATATTTGAAACATTCCGTCCGAAAATGTGAGCCACTCTTCTTTGCAAAAGAGATAGCCATTTGATCTATCCGTACTTGATTTGTGGATACTTCTGAAAGCGTTAAAGTACTGGAAACCTCGCATTTGCAGTTCACTGTAAACATCGCTGCTGGTTAATTCCTCTGAATCTTCATCAATTGTGTCATCAATTTTTATATTTTCTGGACCTATGAAATCCATTTTACGTAAAATTCCAGAACATAACAATGTAGTGTTGTAAGTAACCTCAAAAGTTCCCGATCCTGAATGAAAAGATTGACTACATGAAATTACCTTGAATTTTTTCTCTTAGATTTAAGTGACTATCCTAAAAAAATTATCAATACCTTTTTGAACCATGACTATTAATTCAAAAATTTCATCTTCTTCGCTGATAAACTGGGTCTTATGAATCACCACCTGTTCAAATACCATCGGCACATCCACTTTATCACAGCTTTTGTATACCACCGACCATGAAAGTTTCAGATATGAAGAGCATGGCAAGAAGATTTTATCACTAATTCTATTTCCCTTCAGAAAGTTCCAGCACTCACTATTCAAAGCTATTTTGAATGTCACCTCTCCTTGTTTGAACGCTTCGGGTTTCTTTTAAAATTGTGTCATCCTAAGGAGTAAAAAATTATTACAATTCTTTGCAAAGACATCTTGAAGAGAAGATCTGATTTGTTAAATAAAAATCTGTAATCACTAGTCCGTCGAATGATCCCATCGGATTAAAGACGATACTGAAGGTGTCCCACGTGATACAGGATAGCTGACTTTGGAATACAATTTCGAAAGGTGAACTTTGTATCCTGCATTATAGAGTTTTCCGAAAGCGGCCATCAAAATTTCGAAATTGTTCGTGTGTCCACGTTTTGCTAACGGAATGTTTGCAGCAGTTTTAGGTAATGACTTTTTGAGAATCTGTTGTAAAAAGTTGTAAAAAGTAAAAAGTCTCTGGCGAAAATCTCTTTGGCCTGGATAATAAACAGTATGGATTATATATTGATTATTAGTATCTAGGTATCACACAAATAGCTCAAAAATGGAAAAACAAATCTGTATGCATTTTCAGATTTATTTATGATGAAGAACTCACTCGAAGACTCGCTACGAATTCCATTATGGAATCTGTAGGTCCACTCATTGTGGAACTCACAGAACTGTTATGACAAGCCACGTCTATGTCAGTTGGACAAATTGCTTTGATATCTTCATATCGAAGACCAACTGCTGCCATAGAACCTTCTGGCAAATTTGACTCCACTGATGCTAAACCTCGAGATAAAGCTGATAGAACCATTTGCTCTGCAGTAAAGCAACCATCAGCATAAGCACAGCCTAAGTCCCCAACAGAGTGTCCCATCATGAAGTCTAGCTTCATTCCAGAGTATGTCAAAAGGTCTACCAATCCAATCTGCAAGAATGAAGTTTAGCAGATTTTTTGTTTTTCGGTTATGAAAAGTTATGAAAAGATAAGATATATGTGATAGAAAGAAATGTCGTAGCAAGAATAAAGAATAAGATACAAAATTATGAGACAGCATGAAAAACGATAAAAGTCGATGGAGAAAACGATAGAATTCTTAGAAACTGGAATAGGAAAGAATATAATAAAACGTGATGACATACCTGAACGGTAGCAATCCCCACGAAGGAATTGATTATATTGTCGAAGATTGTTGGATCTTTTCCTGATAGAATTCGGATGATGTCAGAGCCATGTGGTTTTAATACAACATCACACTTTCGTACAGCTTCCGTAAATTCTGGAAGCTTCATAAATGCTTTTCCTGTGTACAAGAAATGTTTCAAATATAATTTAATCCCGGTTTCATAATTAAAATGAAATAATTATACTTCTTCGAATAAACTTACCCATGCTGACTCATTGTGAACCCATTTCAGTGAAAATATACCAAATTTCTTTCTTTCTCCGGAACTGTATCAAATTTCGCGAAGCCGAGTATTCACTATCCCACGAGGTGATAGGACTGTATAACCTCGATATGAATGGTTGAGATTTTCTACCTCAAAAACGAAATTTAATAGTTGAAGCATTTCAACACCCACAGGTCTACATTTCATTACATTTCATTTAGTCTATGCAAGTTGATATTACCAAAAAGGCTCACGAAAGAGGACCCTTCGCTAAAAAAGCTACAAAAGAATTATTCAAACAGGATTATCACATCCCTGACCTACAGAAGAAAATTGAGAAGGTGATATCTAGTTGCATTACTTGTATTCTGTGTAACGAAAAACAGGGCAAAAAGGAAGGATTTTTACACCAATTATTCAAAGGTAACATTCCACTCCACACATATCAGTAGTTCGCCTTAGTTTTCTACTTCATTTTGGTCCACTTGGAACAATGAGTAAAAGAATGCCACCACATTCTTTCTATAATAGATGGCTTTACGAAATTTGTTTGACTCTATGCAACGAAATTAACGACTTCTAGAGAAGTAATCGATAGACTAAATTGACAAAAGATCGTTTTTGAAAATCTGAAACAAATAATCTCCATCGTGGTATGTGGATATGGTATATGGATCGTGACCATGAGTCAACAGACAGGTCGAACGACTACATAGAACAATTATAAATGTATGAACGAAATTATTATCAAGTCTTGGAAATACGTAACAAATTACGGTGTGCAGCAAAAGAAAATATCGCTAAAGTTCAACCAGAAAACCGCAAAGCGTACAATTTTTGAAGACGTGTACCTGTTATACCTGTATATACAGGTAGAGCAGCCGATACCTTAGCGGTGCTGCGAATTTAATTAGAACAAGACAGAAAAATTAAAATGAAGTTCTTCGGACCTTATCAAATTGTAGAAACGAAGTCCAACGATACCTATAATGTTGCTGGCACATCCAGTAATCAATATTCCCACAAATGCCTTGGGAATCCGAATGATTTTCGTTACATTTGTGCGAACTACGTTGGGAAAACAAAAGAAAAATAACAGAAAGAATTGGCAATTTATACAAGACACGTTTCAATATTGGAAGTTCACAATGACATAAAAATTGGGTTCCCCATGTCGTCTGTGACTCGTGTTACATTATGATCAATAGTTACGAAACAAATCAGGACAAGACTAAACTCAAGTTTGAAACATCAACAATATGGTAAAAACCATACGACGGAAAGGATTGCTTTTTTTGTTTCACAAAAGTATATCGATTACTGGATGTGCCAGCAC
>JAUMHM010122117.1:0-19841 GCA_032362435.1 Melikaiella ostensackeni | reverse complement strand
CTATGTTGCGTATGGCAAATTTACCATACACAAGTATGGAAAAAGTACCACTCCTTGTATGGGTTAAAAACTTCCCAAACATGTATGGAAAATTTACCATGATTTTTCTTACAGTGTAGGCATAAGTGGAAGACGCAGGCATAGTCGTGTTTTGTACGCCGAGGATGAATGTGAACATTTTCTGGTATCGGAAGTCTCCATCCAAACTCTACTGTCGGTAGCCAACTGCGCTCGGGAAAGCTTTTCTGCAGTTTTCCTCTCCCTTGACCTAAACTCTAAGCAAATGTGAGCGTTTCTATTACAAATCCGGCTGCAGGCGGTAGGGGATACTTAGTTTGGATGGGTTTTTTGTAAATATGAATATTCAAAATCTATGTCAATGTGAGGAATAAATATAATTTGAAAAATACAATTCCGTTTGTACTTTGAATTCGTATCAAAACGTGACAAGCTATTTTGTAAAGATTTAGTTTTTTACTTCTTCCAAATTTCTTTCCGGATTTGGAAAATGTAGGAAACCCTTTACAATAATAAAGAAGATAAATGTCAAGATCAAATTTATTTCAAGTCAGACAGGCAGTGCAAGTTCATGTCACAGAAACATTCGCCTCTTAGATATGTTGTTTTTCAAAGGAAATAAGACGACAGTTATTTAATCGATTTGAGAATAAAAAATCATTTTCGCGAATTTGTATGTATTTGGACTTTTAGGGTTGTTAAAAAAAAAAAAAAATTCTCTCTAAACCTTTATGACTTTTGACCTGACTGAGATATTTAAGTGCTCTTTCTCAAATTTGTGAGGTTTATTGCCGTGCTTCAAACTCCACCAGAAAATTGAGAAAATGTTTGTAATTAACGAAATGACGGCGGTTTTTCTAAAAATATTAAAAGTCCATTTTCTTTAAACTCCACCGTTTTTTTACCCAAATGTTTCGTTACATTTGTAATTAAAAGACGAGGAAATCTTGTGAGTTTCATGTGGGCCAAACTATTTTTTTGATCAAGAAAATTTTGCTTCAAAAAATTTAATTTTTGCATTTTTCTTACGAACAACGATATATTCGATAAAATTTCAAGAAAAAAGTTTGTTTATTGTAAAAATAAAAAAAATACCTCTTACTGTTTTATGATATCTTTATCGTTCGCGAGAAAAATGCAAAATTTAATTTTTTGAGAAAGTAATTCTCGTGGTCACAAAAATGATTTTTAAAAAATTTTGGAGAAAATGAGGAAAGTGGGTTTTCTATCAAATTCGACTTAGTCTTTCTGGCTGGATTCTGAAAACCTGCAAAGTTTATTACATGGAAAAAGCCATATTATACAATATTTTAAAAAAATGCGTACTGATATAAAGATGACATTTTGTAAGTTTTATGCAGATCAAACCATTTTTATGGCCACCAGAATTTTTTTTTTTGCGAAAAAGTGAATATTTTAATTTTTCTCGAGAATGATGGAAGATATCATAAACAGAAACTAGTCTTTTTGTAGAAACACATGAAACTTTCAAAACTTCTTTGTCATTTAAGTATCAATTTAGCAGAAAAATTTGGGCTATAAGAAACTTGGGGGTTTTTGATAAAATCGGTCTTTAATATTTTCAGAGAAATCGTCACAATTTTGGTTATATTTAACATTTTCTGAATTTTCGGTCGGATTTTTGAAGACGACAAAAAAAGTTATGAAAGATTTTTGAAAAAATTTGACATAAATTCGGTCTCATTATCACCATAATTTTGAAAAATACCGGATTTTCCATAAAAAAATTTTGTTTTGAAAAAAATGTCTTCAACATTTTTTGGCAATTGTGTAGTGTTAAAAGTTACTCGCTTATAAAAAGCATGGATGCTATCCCCTAGAGGGGGCAACTACATCGACTTGTGTAAAAGATTTGATTGTCTAATAGTCGCATCTGGATTTTGGATGAGTCACCTGGCACTTTGACAAACTTTAGAACAAAATCATAAACACCTTCCTTGTCGTTTATCTTTATGAACTTTCATTTTATACAGCACAATGCGAAATGTTTGTTCATAAATCTAAATAGCAAGAAAGCTGTTTATAATTTTTTTTCTAAAGTTTGGTAAAGTGATAGGTGAGTCATCGAAAATGCAGATACGACTTTTGAATTTAAGATAGCAGCATATATAAAAGCGCGGTGCATGACGTATTTCTACAAGGTTGCACGGTAACTCATACTGATATTCTTAACTCTCAGGAACACGTGAAACAAATATGACTGATAAGGTATGTAACATTAAAGTCATTTTAGTTTTTTCCAAACATATATGTACTATTTTTATGCGTTCAAAGTGGAAAATCAGATTGATGAAATACAAACCAAAATACCGAACACAAAAATCGTTTTAAAGACCCACAGGATGCAGTTTTATGGTTTGCTGAGCCGAAAGTGTTCAGAAAATAAGAAAAATATTACCGTAAAAAGTGAGGTCAGAACATTTTTTTTCGGCGATTTTTTAGAAAAGTGCCTATTGTAGACATTTAGCTTAAAAACTATATTCATGATTATCTGTCTGCAAAGAAAAAAAAATTCCAAACAGACAGATAATCGAGAATAGAGTTTTTAAGGTAAATGTCTACAATAGGCACTTTTCCCAAAAATCGACGAAAAAAAATGTTCTGATCTCACTTTTTACGATAATATTTTTCTCATTTTCTGAACACTTTCGGCTCAGCAAACCAGAAAACTGCATCCTGCGGGTCTTCAAAACGATTTTTGTGTTCGGTGTTTTGGTTTGTTTTGGTTAAGTATGTTTACGAAGCACATCAACGCAGATAGTACACTTGATAGACGGTATCGATAGCAATCGATATATTATATCGAATCGCGACAAAATCGAGCCCAATGTATTTCTTATGGAGAAAATTATTGACTTTTGCCTATTTTTACTGCAAAAATGTCAATGAGTTCATGATTCGGACCAAGTCATAAACCTTCCGAGTGACATAATGAATCACTGTAAAAATTTTTTCGTCATTCCGTGCAGTGGTTTGGTAATTCTAAGAGTAGAAACAAATAGATTTTTATATATATATAAGTGTATCTGAAATTGTACACTGAGATTAAGTAAAATAAGTAGAAGAGGATGCGACTGAGCTCTTTTCGATCTTCGCTTACTCGCTCGTACGCTCATCACTCGATGACTGGTTCGTTCGTTTGATCCAACACGTTAAATTTTGAAGAATTTCAAATTATATGTATCAAATTAAAGAATAAGTTGAAATAAGCGATGTAAAAGGTTGTAATAAAGATGTAAAGGAACGAAAGTTAAGTGAACCCTAAGGGGACACATAAATAATGAAGTAGAAAAAGAATTAATATCTTATAAAAAATGTTATAAAATTATAACTTTGAAATCTCCAAAGGTTTTTTCATTCGTTCAATGCTAAAGCTTATTGAAAACTCCGATCTCTGCCTTTTTTCAAGGCATTTTTTCTGCAGAACCTTCTTCTTGAATGATGCAAGATCTCTAAATAGAAAATTGAAGAAAAATCTGAAATGTCGACCAATTAAAAACACAAAAAAGATAATTCCTAGACTTCAGCCAAATATCAATAATAAGAATCAACAACTCAAGCAAAGGCTCATTCCAATAGATTTAAAGGAAATGCTTTAAACTTTGTCACAACAAAAAATTTGGCTCCAGGAACTACGTGATAGTTCGAACAATCTAGAATTCTCTAAAAGTTTATAATGGCGGTTCTTCAAAAATTGCAGATAAAACTTATTTTCACAGTTATTCAAGAAATCAAGGCAGTTAGTTAACTGTATAGGTAATGAGGTATAGGTAAATGTCTCAGTCGTGGCCGCATTAAGCAAAATAGTGATCTTCAATGATGTATGTATTTAAATATCTTTAGAATGAAAGGAGCAAAGTATTTATATTTTTAATCATGATTTGACAATTTGAGTAACATCTAATATAAAAAAAATAGTTTTACATTAAATTCACGGTTAAAAATGTACTAATGAAAGAGAGTGCCTAAATGTCCCAGTCTTGGTCATGTTTCTGAAGCCAATTTCTTGTTCTATCAAAGTTTAGAAACATTTTGTTCAAAAGTGTAGAAATGAGCTATAGTTTGAGTTTTTAATTGACTCCATTTTTTTCAGAATTTTTGAGTTTGAAATCTTGCACTCGCTTTGGAATAAATTATTACATTCTTTTACAAGTAGAGAATATAATTTTCAGGTCTATAGAGGAGGCCACAATTTTTCTATTTTTCAGAATTTCGTGTCGAAATCTAATTTAGTGTAAATTTTAATAATTAAATTAGTAATTGAGTGTTTGAGTCTCAAAATGATAATATTTTAGCATTTTGATAATGGTATAGTTAAAAAATTACGTGAAATAAGTGATGTAAAACAGATAAGGTGTGTAAATAATTCTCATTATTCCATTATGAAGCAAGAACTGTGTGCAATTCTGTTACACAAGATAACTTTGGTTGAGTTTATGTTTTTAAAAATTTGTTTTCAAATTTAACAATATTCTGCAATTTAGTAAGTCTGATAATCTTTATCTATTTCCATAAAGAGGCATTTTTCGCAAAGATGGGCTTGTGCGAGGACTAAATATGTTTTTTCAATTCCGAAAGAATGCAGGGCTCATTTTGACACCCAAAGTACACATTGGTAGAGGATCGAATTAAAAAAAAATTAATCCTGTTTTTCGGCCACCCTATTACGTATTTTATTTAACGAAAGCTAAGTCATACAACAAAGTATTATGACATATGCTCACAGTTCGAAAAACGACTCCAGCGAAACTGATTTTTATTGATTTAACGTTATCTCTAACGAACGAGGCTTCAATTGTCCGCAACATGAAAATAACCTGTTTTTATGATTTATAATTTAAACTGTATGTAAATAATTGTTTTGTCACATTGTCTTATATGAATAATGAGCAGAAATAATGTCAAAAAAAGACAATGTTTATTCTCGGCCAATCATTAGGCAATTTAGAAGACAATCACTGTGCTTTCAGAATCAGATATGAGATTTTAAATTTACTTATATAACCTTTTGAAAGATTTAGATACCAAGTCGAGATTTTCTCGAAACATTGGAAATATTCACTAATTCGATAGTGAAAAACTACTAATTGCATATAGAGAAAATATGTATGAATTTACTTAAAGATCGAAATAAAATCTATTTACTTATGAAAATTTTTTATGTACTGAAAAAGAATACCCAAAAAAAGTTAACAATTCAAATATAGACTTTGAGATTACCTGTTTTTTCGGCTGATTGAAAACAAATGTGCAATAAATGGACACAACAAAAAGAAAAAAGAGGGTTTGGGGCGGTAGGTATATTAATTGAAAGAAGGTTATCGAATTGGAAAACGTGGCAAATAGAAAAGTTTGATAAAAGAATGTTATTTTGTAACATTTTCAACATTATTGAAGAAAATAAGATAGATATATTGTGTAACTTGTAAATAGGCTATGCCATCTCAACCAGTAAAGTATTTACGAGTACCTGCTTGAAAATGGAAAGAGAAGAATTATTTACCCACTTATTTCATTTAAGTTTACTTTATTTAATAAAATAACGCGATTGTGTATAGTTTCAAACTTTATCGAAACAATAAGAAGGCCATATTGTGGAACTTGCAAATGTGTAATCTGTAATTCTCCAAATAAAGGGCACTTTGGAAATAAGTAAACTTTCTTCAAACATTAATTAATATTTTCTTTGTATTTTTAAATAGATTTAGTAGCACTAAAAAAGAGCTTGTAAAATTATTCATAAACATACTTATTTGTAGGACTACTGGAGCTTTTCGAAGTCTCGCATTCTTGTAATTAAGGTTTATTGTTAGAAAAGTTAGGAAATGTAATGAAATGTTAAAATATGTTTGTTTATTTTCTGCAATAAATATTCGTCTCATCGCGAATATGTTCAGGAAACATTCATTGCTTTTGATCTAATCTAACGAATTGCATAAGCAATTTTTGAAAAAAATTTAGATATTTTCACGAGACTTCTAAGGATTTTAAGAGATTTTGAAAGATTTAGCGGAATTCCAAAACATTTCCGAATATTGTAAAAGATTTTGAGTGATTTTGAGGAATGTTAATGGCTTTTAAGAGATCTTAAAATATTTTTAGGGATTCCAAGAGATTCGGAAGGATGCCCACGGATTTTAAACATTCATCATGAAAGGTGTACACCAGACTTCAAAAATGGTTATCTCCTCGACTCTATATTAATTGGAGTATTTAATATGAAATACTAAACAATGAAAAAGAAATAAAACAAATAATAATATAATGTGTATAATAGTATAAAAAATAATTTTATTTGCTGAAACTGGTTTCAGTTAGCACATTAAAAAAAAAATAACTAGACCAACTCCAAGTAAGGATTCGTAAGATTTTCCAGATTCCATGATTCCCCCCTCCCCATCTTAAGTAATGAATGGACGCTCTTTTTGCTATGAGAAAAATATTTTTTGAATAAGTATATTGTTTAAAATTAAAATAAAAAATGATTGAATTAAAATATCCCCCCACCCGCCGTTCAGGTCACCAATCTTTGCAGTTTTTCCAAAGTAGTTTCTATTATCGTAGCAAAGAATACAGCCGTGCAAATATGTTAAAAAATTAATGAGGTTGAAAGACACACACAGTTTCGTAACAAGTGTCTTCAAAAGGTTGTGAGATAAATTATATCAATATTCTTGAGATTCTGATACACGTGAAGCAAACATCAGTGAAAAATGAGCTTCTCCCCTCCAACACATCTTACAAGAAGTGGAATAATTTAGATGGACGAATGAGATAGCGATTAGTATATATATATTGAAATATCTTGTAGAACATTCATTAGTTACACGTTGATCAGAAATTAATCGTCACATCAGTTTTCTCTACCTAGAAAAAATGAGGGTGCTTGGTACTTTGGCTTTCGCTTTGGCCCTTCTCGTAAATTCTATCGGTAAGTATATACATTTGGTCATGTTGAAAGAATGAATGAAGGACGTTTAAAGAAGCAAGTGTATTTTGGTAAGGTGAATGGTAGCATACCCAGAGGTAGACCGAAGAAAGAATGATAGAAATGTGTGAATGAGACTCCAAAAGGAAGAGATATAAAGAGTCATAGAATTACAAGAGCTTGCATGAAAAATTGTATGGACGTAAGAAAAACAAAAGATGTATGCAAGGATAGGAAAGTGTGCGGGACTACTGCTCATGAGAAGAAGAGTGACTTCTGAAACGAAAGATTCTTCTAGAGTGATTTAGAACCAATCTATTCAGATCATTCCATTTTTCAAAATAGAAACAGGTGATAATCCAAAACCATAACACATTTCTAAAATTTACTAACTCCCTCAAATTTGTAAACTCTATTTAAATAAATAGATATCGTTTGGTAAATTGAGTTAATCATTAATACCTCAATTAAAAGAAATCTTAAGTAATCATAGGCTACCTTGCAGATTGGAAGAAGTCTCTGCTTAATGACTCACTTTTAAAATTTCTTAAAGATAGAAATAAAATCTACTTTCATAAGGAAATTTTTTGTGTACTGAAAAAAGACACCCAAAAAGTTCACAAATCAAAAATAGACTTCGAGACTACCCGCTTTTCTGGCTCATTAGAGACAAATGTACAATAAATGTACACAACAAAAAGAAAAAAGAAAGTCATCCAAATCCAACCTCACACTCTTTTCTCCGTCTTTTTTAAACTACTGGGAACTAACATGTTTCGATGCCAATATAAACTTCTTGATCAGGGGTAATTTATAGAAAAACAACAGGTACAAAAAATGAAAACATTGTTTGATTAGAAAACCATTATTATCTTGAAATAAAATAGAGATAATTTATGGTAATTGTTGTTTTGGTACATATTTCGTTCCTTGATTGAAATTGATTTTGATATGGGCAAACAATTCTGAATGAAAACCAGAGTCAACTATTCAATTCTTGAATTGAAAATTGATTTACACATATTCCAAATCCTAACCAAAACTAAAGCCAATGTAGTCAATAAATCACTCCACCCCAAATTTTGTTATATCTGGCAAGATCTCTTTTTAAATTATTAGCTTTATTACCTTCACTCTTTATAAATAGCATTACGATGAACTCCCTCTCTTTTATTTCTCCCATGATACAAAATTTTAACATTATCCCAATTAAAGTCATGACCATGTGTGTGTCTGTGAATTGCAAGGACCGAATAATATCTTGCACTTCTATCAAATTTTATGTTCCCCTTTTCTTGTTGTAAGTGATCTTGCTTGCCCTATAGCATCACATTGTCTACATTTGAATTTGTAAGTTACACATTGCTTAACAAGTTTTTCATATTTATCTTTACCTAATTTTACAATCAAATGACTTTTGAAAGGAACTCTATTTATCGTATGTAAGCCCAATTTTCCTAACATTGATTTCAAGATACTTGAGATTTTTCCAAAATAAGCTAGGACAACCGTATTGAATCTAATGTAATCCTGTATATTGTTTTTGTTCTGATTATTGCTTCTACTCTTAATCTGAACAATTCTGTTATGCATATCTTTGTCGATAAAGGCAATCCCATTAAGGTCGAGAAAATGAATCTGTTTGTATAATTCAATATTATTTTCATGGAATTGTGGATGAGCTAATTTAAGAGCTCTATTATTCAAATTTCTTACAACTTCTATTTTATTTTGCTTGGAATGATTAAAGTTAAAATTTCGAGTTCTTTCCAAACAAATTGTTTTTCTGTGCCAATCTGTGATAATATAATTTTCATCAGTTCCTATTAAACTATTAGAGTCAAGTCAAGAAAATTCAATCTACCTTCTGTTTCAATTTCAACAGTGAACTGTAATCTTGCATATATACTATTAAAAACTTTAAGTAGGGTATCCACATTTTGTGCATGTAAAGAAAGTATAGAATCATCAACTGTCTTGCATGAAAGTCTGAAAAAATATTAGTTTGATGGAAAACTTTATTCTCCAAATCATCCACCACAATTTCAGAAATAATCTTTCTATGTATGTTCTCTCTACAATGTCCAACAAAAGTCTGCCATCATGTTAATATCCCACCTCCCTTGGAAGGGACGTTCCATCTTTTTAATATCTTGATGGAATCTTTCTTCATGCTCTTCACTGCAATCACCCAAATTCATTGGAAAATAGTGAATATGGGAATTTAATACATATAACTTCAAGCTCATATTACATCCCATTTTACCGAAGTTCTGTATCATATTTCTCACAATTCTTTTGTAATTATTACTCTTGTGGTTCCCTAAAAATTTTTCAACAACTTTCTTGAGGCTTAACCAAGCTGCTCTTTGCACTTTGTTCATAGTTGTGACGAAATTCTGATCCCTACACATTTTCCAGATTTAAGACCCATCGATAATTCCTGCTTTTATTTTTGTATCCGATAGTTCTGGGAATTGTCCTTGAAGATATATAAAACAGCTATCTTTTTCTTCTAATGCTGATTCAAACTACTTACCATGCCCAGTTTTATATGCAGAGGTGGCAGTAAAACTCTCGCCGGATCCACTAGTGGAAGGTTGATGATGTTCTCTGATTGTGGATGAAAAGTTTCTCTGACTGGCCAATCAATCTTTTGACAATGATTGGGTCGGTCTCTACTATCCCATAAGCATAGGAAACATGGGTGTTTGACGTTACCTAATTACTGATCCAGAATTATTTCCAATATTTCAAAATCCCTCAAAATCCGCCAATTGTATTCTGAATATTTTAATGTATCCAATACTAACTTTAAATTTTCGTAATTCTCTTCCAACGTAGTTGAATGTGCTACCGGTATGGGAGCAAAAATTCGTACTGTGGAGCAAAACAGCTTTCTAACTTCTCTCACAGGAATCTATGAATAGTCTCCATTCTATGGATCTGTAAATCCCTAATTTCAATTCATCCATCAATTCATTTATATCGTGACAGTGAACTAATGAAGGCTCTTTTTCGTTGAATTCTTCTCTTGAAAAAAGTTGTGGTTTCTTTTCTTAACTTTCTACATATTCGTCGTCAATGTCAGATCCACTAGAGCATTCTTCTTCGCTCGTGTCTTCTTGGATTTCTAAACTTTCCCGAGAAGAAATACATCCCATTCCTCCAATATCTTGCTCATCTGTATTGCACATCTTGATGGGTCTTATTATTGTCGGAACATCGACGTAAGCAATGCTTCTTTCATTTTTTTTTGTTGCATCCAAGTACATTGTTCTTGCAGAAATAGCAATCCTCTTCACAAGTGGGTTCTGTCCATAAAGTTGGACTTTTTGATTTGAGATCTTCAATATTTTCACTTTTATGCCAACGAGTCAATTGTGATCCACAATAATCGCATATTTTATGTGACACCTATTCTTCATCCTGATCAGCAATTGTGAGATCATAACAATCTTTGTAAATCGTTCTGATCTGTTCAAAAATTGTCCTAAGAATTTTGGTAATGGGAAATTACTGCACTCGTAGCAGAGTGAATCAGGGTTTCTTTCATAATGAAGTTTTGAGGTGGTATCTTCAAGATGAACTTGTGATAGTACCTATAGATTGTTGAGTTAAGGATATTTTGGTTTCATTCATAAATGCCATGAGTAAATGATAGACTCACACACTAGGGATCCTGTTCCGATCGCAGGTGAGTCTGCCCTCCTGGGGGTGATAACCCTCATACCTCCCAAGAGCTAAGTATGAGGGCTTTCCGACTTTGACGAGGACAAAGTCAACTTATCATCGGTTACGCCAACAGATAGTGATACGAATCATTCTACACATCCTCTTTCAGGGCAGTTGTCATCGTTCAAAGAATCTGTCGGAGTAGCAAGATTTCGTCACTCGTTCAAGCAACAAGATCATACTGAGAGAAAATCTCGTTCAGCATTATCAAAACAACAACGATGCATGCATCACCTGAAATCACTGTGGGATCAAACACATAATTGTGCAGTGCGAGAACGTGCGAAATGCTGGTTCGCACGGTTATTATCTGCATAATGCTGTCGGCGGCATCAAGTGATTTTCGGCTAGCTTTTAATTTCCGCTAAGCGAGAGATCCGACGAGTGGAGTCTGGTTTGTTGGAATCAAAGTTCTTCCGAAGTTACGTATCAAAGATTAAATTCTGGGACCGTGGTACCGAACCGACTCAGGATTTGTACTCTGCGACCACGAAAACATAGGATATGACCACTTTGCATTGAAAAAATGCAGGTTTTACATTAAATTCCCAATTTGCCACGTTTTTTTTTTGAGGTTTGGGACGAAGTGTGACGTTATAGAACCACAGCGACTCCGAGTTCGTACTCAGCGACCTCGAAAACATAGAATTTGACCACTTTTTATAGACGGGAATCATGTTTCACTTGAAATCAGCGACTTTCCATGTTTCTTGAGGTTAGGGACAAAATGTGACGTGATGAAGCCAAATTGGCTGCGGATTTGAATTCAGCGACCTCAAAAACGTAGGGTGAGCTTATTTTGGTTTCTAAGGCTGACAACTTTTTTTTGTGGAGCTGTGTAATCCTTATATACTACCTTGCCACAGGGTTGCCAGATGACCGAGCGTTAAAGGCGCCATTCTTGTGGTTGGAAATCGACAGACAACGCCAACCTTAGAAATTCATATATCGACAGAAAAGAGCAAATTAGGACATATAGTCGCCAACTAATAGCCATTCTAATAATTCAATTTGCATGCACAAAATTACGTATTGTATTGATTGTAAAATTCTTCATAAAAACTTAGCATAATAATTTATTTAATCTATTCATAAGTTCATAATTATTTATGATTCATCAAAATAAGGTGCTCAATCTGAAGAATAAGAAATCAATATTAGAAATATTTATCTCTTTATAAATTATAAAATTCAAATTATTTACATGCTTTTTTCTAAATCTCAATGCTCAAACGTCGGCGTGAGGCAAGTGAATGTACGGTAGGTCATGTTCAACATCACCTACAACTTTGAAAACAATATTATCAGATTGTATTTCCTCTTCGCCCTTGTTCTTAGGATAGACTCCCTCTGCAGTAAATTTTTTTGCTGATATTTCGGGTTGGTTGGAAATCTTCACAGCAGACTTTCCGAACGTTATACCTGATTCTCATTCTCAAAATCGCATCTAACAACGTCAACGACATTCTGTTTCTAGCTCTGATTTTTACCGCGTTTATTGCAGAGAAGAATTTCTCTACGACAGCATTACTCGAGGGTAATGTTAACGTTTTTAAGGCATAGAGAGCGAGATCGCGAAAGACAAACCTACCACCCGCATCGTGAAAAGAGAACACCTCAGGCCAGAATTCGTTATCTCTTATCTCCACTTTGCAAACAGATTTTCAATCAACCAGCAGTAACTCACTCCATTGACCCTCTGTGATGCGTAACTTATCGTCTTCTACAAATTCTTTCAGAAACGGTAAATCCTGAAGAGCCGATTGTATGTGATTTAGACAAACGTTCGGTGAGAAACATCTCAAGTCTCGAAATTGTTTCAAACATGTTGGCATTCCTTCCGCAAGTTCAATGCACAATCTGTACATCTGTTAAATGCGCGATCTTCGACTTCATTTCTTCGCAGCTGCGTAACCGGGTACACTTTTAACGTATTTTTATAATCTACACCAAAATCTACTCTTACAACCTCTCGGTAAGCTAGATCGTTTTTAAAAGCTCAGAGCACGACATACAGGTATAATCCACTGTCGTAGAAAGATTTTAAAAATATTTTCTTCGCAGACAACATAATCAAACTATTTAAATTGCCGTATGCTGAACAGAGATCAACATCATCACGTTGGAACAATATGTTTACATGCTGTACTTCACCTAAAATTGGTTTCAGGATTTTCAGGTATGATAAATTTGTATTTCCATTCAACATTTCGTTGATCATTCTCGCAGTATAGCATTTTTCGGTTTGCACTACAAAAGTGAAATGAATTTTTAATTCAACCCAGTTTTCTAAAACAATTTTGATTGCAAGGTATCGTACTAACCACCCTGCAGATTCAACTGCTATTACCCCTGAGTAATCAGTTACAATCTGATCATGATTTTTGATTAAATACCTAATGCATAGACACAAATACATTAAAGTTGCGATATCAGTAGACATCTGCACAATTTTTTCAGGTTCGCCAAAAATACTGGTGAAATTTGATGTTATCTTCCTTTTTACATTAAATCTTCCCATATTTGAGACATGTTCTTGTCTTTCTGCGTGCCTAAGTAGATCCGTAGAATGAGCTCGCAACGTTTTTCTGCAGACTTCGCAATATGCTTGATTAAAGCAATGTGACACTGCTTGTATCAACCATCCTGCAATATTACACAATTTGAAGCTATTTTTCATGAATTTTCATTATTTTTGTTCAATTACTGAAACTCATTAGCTAAACGACAAAACCAAAGTTATTAATTACAGTTAAATTTCACGTGAACTTTTAGACCAGAATATTTTTCTTTTTCAGACAGGAATTCAAACTTCGAACTTGAATTTCGATGCGAGAGATTTTGACAAATTACGTGTGTAAATAAAGATTCTGATACCTATATAATTTTGTACTCTCATCTGTGAATAAAATAAGTGGATATGAGTATTAAAATTTTCGATCAGAAAAGATGCATACTGCTTAGAACCATGGTTTTCTATATTGGCAACTCACATTCCCACATAAGTACAGCCCTAAACTCTTACTGGAGACAGACTAGGGCTAAAGCTTTTTGGATTGGCGAAGGTTTTTAGAAAATACGAACTTCGCGCATAGGATGGAAAGAGATCGACATATGCCTGTCTCCTTTTATCCTATAGGCAAAGTCCGTTAGTTCGTACTTTGTCAGAACTTTTCAAATTCGAACATAAAAGATCGATTTTCAAACATATTGAAAAAAAATCAAATGATATGTTGTTGCGTTTCTTGTTTAAAGGACAGTAAAGAATTTATAACTGGTGAATATTATTTATTATATTGGAGTCATGCTTTCTCGGTTATTGGTATTATAAAGAAAAATAAGTAAATAATTAATTTTCGTTTCATCATTAGATGAATAAGATAAAATCTGTTCGCTTCGCGGGCACATTCTCATCGCGCGCTTCGCTCGCAAGATTGGGCGCGCCTGGGGCGCGCGATTTGGTCGTCGCGCTTCGCGCTCCGAAACTTGTAAATCTCGCGCTTTGCGCTCGGTGTTATATGTTCTTCATATACGAATTACTAAATTTGCTTTTGATTTCAAACGAAAGAATGGAATTTATTTACTTTAGACTCTATCGGCCTCAAGGAATACATTCTCATCATAATATTCGCGCATCGCGCTCGATTTTCAAACTTGACCTTCAGTTTTTGACACTTAAAGAGTATACCAAAGGACAATCCAATCGATTAATTTTTTCGAGAGCTATCATGCTAACAGACAGACGGCAGACAGACACATTCGTAAAAACCTGTTTTTCGGGTTCAGGAGGTCTCAAAATCTAGACATTTGACAAAAGCGAGGGGTGGGGGGGGTCAAATTTTACATAGATCTAATATCTTCTCTAATGACGACGGATTGTATCAGACCACTAACCGGGTGACCTATTAAAAACTAGCCTTGACTTTGAATGGCGATAGTGCCGTCCAGAATACAGATAAAAATATTTCCCGAAACCTGTTGGAAAGCTTATTGAATTCTGCGTTGAATGAACCCTATTCAAAGCCGTATGACTTCGTAAGTATTGAACTATCACGTGAGAAAGTCAAAAATAAAATTCTGATTTTTTAGAAATTTTGTGCTTCAACTTCAACTCTTGGCTATCATCTTTCAAAGTCAAGACCAATTTTTAATAGGTCAGCCGGTTAGTGATCCGATACTATCTATCGGTAGTGTATTTCACCAAAAGCCCAATTCGATATTAAGAAAGTTCATACATTATATAATTTTCTATACTATGTTTAGAATTGAATAATTTAAAATAATAGTTTTGACATATTTCAAATTTCAGTCTTTCCGATTGAAGAATTGCTAAATTTGAACAATTACTAAAAAATATAAAAACAGAATAATAATGTAACTTAAATTTTTCATCAAATTCTATGAAACCTTTTCAGGTAGGTAGTATTGTGAAATTTTTAAATAGGCTATGTCATCTATACCAAAATAATGTATTTACTAATTTAATACATTGTAAATGACGTAGTCTCTAATTCTGAAAAAACAGGTTTCACAATTTTGTAAACTTAACTGAAGCGAACTGATGAAATTATCCGCTTGGGTCACTGCCCGCTTTGTCGCTACGGTAATGCGTGATTGCGTCAATGTCGCCGCTCCTCTTTTCCTGTCCCTCGTACTTCCTCGTCCGCGAATGCGAG
Source organism: Melikaiella ostensackeni (assembly GCA_032362435.1). Taxonomy (NCBI): domain Eukaryota; kingdom Metazoa; phylum Arthropoda; class Insecta; order Hymenoptera; family Cynipidae; genus Melikaiella; species Melikaiella ostensackeni. The sequence goes on along the minus strand of JAUMHM010122117.1, from coordinate 4,463 downwards.
ATGGCAGCATTCTAGGAAGGCAGTAAGTCGAGGGGAAGTATGTCGAGGTCCCAGTGTGCATAATAAGGTCATGATTTTGAAGCATTTTCGGAAAGTCAGCATGTGAAAAAAATAGAGTTATAAAATACAAATAACGTGAATGAGATAGCGACGAGTATAAAATAGGCCGAAAAATTTAGAAGAGCATTCATTTCTTGCTCTCTTGTCGAAATTCTTCATAAGTGAGCTTCTTTCACTTCAAGAAAATGAGGACCCTGATTGATATTCTGTGTTTCGTCTTAGTGGTTTTTTCTAAACCTGTTGATAAATAAATGTGTATTCACCAATAGGTTCAGGAAAAACCACTAAGATGAGAGACAGAATATCAATGAGGGTCCTCATTTTCTTGAAATAAAGGAAAAAAAAGACAAATATATAAATGTATACTTTTAATTGCAGTATATATGTTAATTTTCTATTCCAAATTGATCGAATGAAAATAACTTTTTTTCTCTCATTGTACACAAAGTTGCGTATTCAACACATTCCCACCAAGACCGTATTTGATCAAGCAAAGGATTTTATATTGAATACGTAATTGATCATTTTCCATCCCTTTTCTAATTTATTTTTCTCCTGAATAATAAATTATTTACGAGTGATCGATACGGGTAAGCGTCATACGAAATTCAAAAGTTATACTTTGATTAATGATATTTCAGAAATACTTCCGATGGATGGTATCGGACCACGAATCGAGTGACCTATTAAAAATTAGCTTTTACTAAGGCTCATTTGAAAGGTGATAACGCCATCCAGAATTAAGATAGAAATATTTTCAAAAAACAGTTAGAAAGCTTATTAAATTTTGCGTTGAGTGGGCCTTGGGTGAATTAATTTGGTGTTGTGAAAATTGAATTATCGTGTAAGAAAGACAAAAATAAATCCCGATTTTTAAGGAATTTTGTACTTCAACTTCAACTCTTGACAAGAGCTAAGAAAATGAGTTTATTAGTCTAATATTTCACAAGAGTGGTCTTTAGGATTTCAGCTTTCATTCGAGCTCTTATACATTGAAAATAATTTAAAGGTTCATGAAATAATATTTCTTTCCTGCGAGCATGGTAAATTTGAAATACCATACATTACCATACGGTTGTTCAACCACATTCAAAATCGAAATTTTATTTTTGTCTCCCTCGCGTGATAACTCAATACCTACAAGACCAAATTATTTCAGCTCAAGCTTACTCAACGCAGAATCTAATAAGCTTTTCAGTCGTGTTTTAGAAATATTTTTATCTATAGCCTGGACTGCGCTATCACGTTTCAAAGTCAAGGCTAATTTTTAATAGGTCACCCGCTTCATGGTTCGGTACCATGGTAATTTTTGGTACCATTTCAAAAGACTCACGTTTTAAATTTCGCAAAAATTTTCCTTGGATTTTCTAGCTTCAATAGTCCTCTTCATTCTTCAGCAGAAACTTTCTTCAAGAAATATATTACATTTTATTTTGTAGTGTGTCAACAATTCCAGATTTTTTGTCATTACAATCAAAGTGTAAAAAAAAAACACTGAAATCAATATTTTAGAAGATTTTACTTTCGTTCCTGTTAATAAAACATCCACTGCTTCTTAAATATATGCTGGCGTACAATTTTGTATCATTTACAAGAATGTTACTGAAAATAAAAAATATACTTTGGATCTCACGTGAAGGTTCCAGCGACTTAAAAAGTTACGTTTTTTAAATTACATTATTCCTAAATTGATTGAAAATGATTTGTCTCTCTAAATGTATTTATAAAAGAGTTATTCAACAATTATTATTATGAACTTACATTTTTATTCCAAATATAAGGTTCATGACCTCGCTAACTAACCCAGAACTGTTTAAAGATTCTCGTATTCCACAAAGAAAGAAGAAAAACATAAAACAGTTATCACACTTATCTTTTTCTGAGTTTTTAAAGAAAATATATCGTGTGAGAAGTTACTGAAAAAAATTCAAAAATTTCTCAAATCTTGTACCTCGACTTCAACTTGTGCGATGACCTAGGAAGGTTAGGAAAAAAATCTGAAATTCACAGGTCCTAATCTTAAGAACCTTTTCTTTAATTTAAGCCAATAAAACTTCAAAAAATTCACGGGTTCCCAAGATATGACTAGAAATGTCCAAGCGTGTCTGAGTCGAGTTTCAGTAGGCTTAAGCCGCTGCACAATACCAAAAGTCATTAAATTTTAAACCAAAAAGACGGATTTGCATCAAAGAGTCAAATTTTCAACCAAAAAGAATTTTTTAGTCATGAAAGAAACTAATTTCAAACAAATTGTTGAATTTTCATGCCAAGAAAAGCGAATTTTCTAGAAAACAGTTGAATTCTCAATCCAAAAAGACCAATTTTCAACAAAACAGTAGACATTTCAAGGAAAAAGAATTAACTTTCAACCAAAAATAGTTGGACTTTTAAAAAAGATAAATTGATGAAAAAATCTAAAATTTCAATTTTGAGCCAAACGACGTGAAGCACGTCAAAATTTCTAGAAGAGGGAATTTAGCTTTTAAAAAAACCTACAAATTTGCTTGTCACTATTTTTAATAAGACTTTTAGTTTTGAGTTTAACCATCAAAAATTCTATGAAAAATTCTAGAATTCAAATTTTAAATCTAACGACGCGAAATACGTAAAAATGTTTAAACAAGGAGTTGTAGTTTTTGGAAGGTCTACAAAATTATTATTTGTAGAACAAAGGTAGTTGTTCTTAGTACTTTGATACTAAAGTCAATTATTGCAAAAGAAACTCAGATGCTTTTCTAAAAATCGAATTCCTAATTCTGCCATATGCAATTTGGATTTGAATTATTCATACATTGAGTACTTTTTGTTGCATTTTTTAAGGAAGGAAGGAATATAAAATATTTTCCTTGAATATCCATTGTTTTTCTGAGAATATTAGGTTTTTATTATTCTTGTCGATGAAATGTAACAGAGTAAGTGAAAATCGGTCTCAAGGTAAGTGTGGTACCCGTTTTTTGTTTTTCTTCTTTCATTGTGAAATACGAGAATCTGTCAACAGTTCTAGATTAGTTAACGAGGTCATGAACCTCATTTTTGAAATAAAAATGTAAGTTCTTAGTAATAATTGTTAATTTACTTTTTTATAAATACATTTACGAAGAGAAATAATTTTTTATCCATTTAGGAATAATATAATTTAAAATAGGTAATTTTTTGAGTATAACTAGAACCTTCACGTGAGATTCAAAGTTATTTTTTTTATTTCCATCAATATTCTTATGAGTGATGCAGAATTTCATACCAACATATATTTCAAAAATCAGTGAGTTTTATTAACAGGAACGAAAGTAAAATCTTCTCTAATATCGATTTCAGTGTCATTTTTTACACTTGATCGTAATGACAAAAAATCTGGAATCGTTGACACACTACAAAATAAAATGTACTATATTTCTTCATAAAAATGTTTTTTAAATAAACAGGGGGAGGATTACAACTATAAAGTCCAAGGAAAATTTTGGCAAAATGTGAAACGAGAATCTTTTAAAATACAGTACCATAGCATCGGACCATTAAGCGGGTGACCTATTGAAAATTAGCCTCGAGTTTGAAACGTGATAACGCCGACCAGAGTACAGATAAAAATATTTCTAGAAAACGATTGGAAAGCTTCCTAAATTCTGCGTTCACCGAGTTTTACTTGGAATGATTTGGTCTTGTAGATATCGAATTATCACGTGAGAAAGACAAAAATTAAATTTCGATTTCGAACGTGGTTAAACGACGGTAATGTGTATTCTAAATTCAGCATGCTCGCAGGAAAAAATTATTATTTCCTGAATCGTTATATATTTTTGAATGTATGATGTCTCAAATGAAGAATGAAGCCCTGAAGATCACTTTCGTAAAATGGTGAACTAATGAACTCATTTTCATAGCTCATGTCGAGAGTTGAAGTTGAAGTACAAAATTCCTCAAAAATCGGAATTTATTTTTGTCTTTCTCACATGATAATTCATTTTCCCCAAGACAAAATTAATTCAACTAGGGCACACTTATCGCAGAATTTAATAAGCTTTCTAACCGTTTTTTGGAAATTTTTCCCTCCATATCCCGGATGGCGTTATCACCTTTCAAATGAGCCTTAGTTAAGGGCCATTTTTAAAAGGTAACTCGATTAGTTGTCCGATACTGTCCATCGCATGTGTATTTGGAATATCATTAATTAAAGTATGACTTCTGAATTTCGTATCATGTTTACCCGTATCGACCATACATAATTTATTATTCAGGAGGAAAATAAATTAGAAAAGGAATGAAAAATGATCAATTACGTATTCAATATAAAATCCTTTGTTTGATCAAATACGGCCTTGGTGTGAATGTGTTGAATACGTAACTTTGTGTACAATAAGAGAAAAAAAGTTATTTTCATTAGATCAATTTGGAATAGAATATATATA
>JAUMHM010122065.1:0-19849 GCA_032362435.1 Melikaiella ostensackeni | reverse complement strand
TGTTTTGAAATTTATAACTGAGATTTTCACCTCAAAGTTATAAAAAGTTCGGGTGTTGTTAAAAAATCGAAAATATATGAAATAAGTCATTTAATTAGTTTCGTTGGAAGCGCTAAAGACTCATGAGTATTTCTATGCAAAAACCAACACGATCAGATAATTATTAACGGAATGATGGCAGTTTTAAAATTATTTGTCCAATTAACTCGGCCCGTAGCAACGCGTTATCCCCTCTCTTGCCTACTACGCTGGCTGAGTCCACGCGCTAAAGTCGTTGTGCAATCCGGACTCTCAATTGATCGTTTTTACTTTTTAGTTGAAAATTCAACTGCTTGGTTGAAACTTGAACTATGTACATTGTTAAATATTTATTCTATTGCTTGATGATTTAACTATTTTCTTGAAAAATCCTTTCTTTGTTTATTTGAAAATTAATTTTTTGAATTGAAAATTTAACCATTCCATTTTTCATTAATCGTTTTCAGATCAAAATTCAACTATTTGGTTGAAAATGGATGTATTTTGTTGTAATTGGTCCGTTTTGGTAGAAAATTAATTTTCTTGATTAGAAATTCAACTAATTTGTTGAAAGTTGAACTACTTTTTCAAAAACTAATTTTATTAGTTGAAGATCCATCTCTTTGGCAGAAAGTTGAACTATTTAGATTTAAACTTTTTTTTGTTGAAAACTGATTCTTTGAATTGCAAACTTTAATATTCCATTTTTGGTTGAAAGTTGATCGTTTTTATTTGAAAACTTAAATATTTGTAGAAAATGAATCATTTTGCAATGCACACATTAAAAATGCAAGTTTTTACGCCCGTTTTACGTGACAAAATGACATTTGTGACCGATGACGTCAGTTTGTTTTTAGCGGGGTAAAGTGATTTTGCTCTGCCTCACTGGAGTCAAACTACTTCTACTCCGCTAAAAACGAACTGACGTCATCAGCCACCATTTTTCATGCGTGCTTTGCAAAATAATCAATTTTGAACAAATAGTTAAATTTTCAAATAAAAACGATCAATTTTCAACCACAAATAGAATCTTGAAGTTTGCAATTCAGAAAGTCAGTTTTCAACGTGAAGAAACAGATTCTCAACTAAATAGTTAAATTTTCTACTTAAGAGATGGATCTTTAACGAAAAAAATGAATTTTTAACAAAGCAGTTCAACTTTCAACAAATTAGTTGAATTTTGAATCAAAAAGATTAATCGGTTCTAGATAATCAGCAAATTTATATGCATGCTTAAATATTAAGTGATGATGTAGATATAACTTTCTCAAAACTCTTTCGGGTTTGAGGAATACATTCTCATCATGACACTCAGGCTTCGCGCTCGACATTGCTTGAGATTAGTTTACATTTTACAGAATCGACTTTTTACATTATATTTTTATACTCAGCTGAAAAATTGTAAAACAAACCAAGAAAGGATAAAACAAAATGCAACCAAATCGAATATTTTCCAGCATAAATTTGCAATATGGGAGAAACCACGAGAAAAGTTTAATCTAATACAAAATTGCTGAAAATGTATGTTTTGAATTGGTAATAAAAAACTTGGCAAGTTTTAGAACCGACGTAAGTAAAGAAAAAATATTTTCTTATGCATATTTTAATTTCATTAATGCCAACTTAGGAGTGAAATATGTATATGAAAAATGTTTACGGGCAATTTTGCAGGTCTTTTTAAAGTGAGCAATTTTGCGGTTAAAGCTTTCATCGTTTTTTGCGTTGTTTAGCTATAAATTTGAATTTTTGATTTTCTTATGGCATTTTCTACGTTTAAGACAAAAATTATCATTGCTACTGGAAAATGTTCACAAGCAATTTCAAAGAACTTTTAGAGGTGAATAATTTTGGTCTCTTGTCTATTTATCGTATCTAGCACGGGTTTGTGGGAACTTGAATTATTACTTTTCTCAGTTTGAATTTTTATGGCCAAAACCATACATATGGGCAGTAGAAGGTTGGCCAACGAACTCGACCTGTCTTTTTGGACCACAAATCAGTGTGCAAAAAAAATCGAATTAGAAAATTCCTTCGAAAGTTATCGCGTCGTCAGACAACAGACAAACAGGCAGACAGGCCGACAAACAGACATATTCGTAAGAACCATTTTCTCTGGCTCAGGGGGTCTTAAAACGTCGAGAATTGACGAAAACTGGATAGGTCCAAATTCACATGAATCTAAGACATTACATCATGAACGATGAGAATGTAAAAACGTTTTTTAAAAAAAATAATTAAATCTTCAACCAATGGAATTAATGTTTAACAAATTAGTTCAAGTTTCAACCAAGCAGTTGAATTTCCAACTAAAAAGTAAAAACGATCAATTTTCAGCCAAAAATTGATTAGTTATATTTTCATTTCAATAATCTTATATTCCTGCTTTTAGAATTTTATTGTACCTTCCTTATTTCTAAAATATTATCAAAAGTCTCCGATTTTTTAGAATGTAATCTTTTGGAATGATCTTGACTGTTTCTTGGAAAATTTTGGAATTTTCTTGACTTTTCGATAATTTGGCAGATTATTTAAATACATATTTGTAACTTCTAGAATTTTCTGGAATGCAAACCTCTTACTCGTTTGAGAAATTCAAAATAGTGTCAATAGTAGCATAAATTTTAGAAAATAGTAGGGAAATAGTGTCATACAATTTTTTAAATATCACATCCAGGAAGTAACTATTTTTTTATTCTGATATACAATATATAACTGCCATAAAATCGCGTGAAATCTCTTCGAATCCTTAAAAATACCCTAAAAACTTTGAAATCCGTTGGAATCTTTTAAAAACCCTTGAAATCTGTTGTTTAGATCCTTTGATATTCCTGAAAAATTCGTCGATCTTTTCAAATCAGTTGAAATCTTTGAAATGCCTTAAAATTCGTAGAAACCTTTTGTGATCTTATAATTTCGCTTAATTTCCTATGAATTCCTTAAATCTGGTGACATCCCTTAAAATCTCTGAAATCCGTAGAAATCCCAATAATTCCCTTGAAATTTCGTTTTATTTCATTTATTACCCAAAATTCTCTAAAAATCCAATAGAATCTTGGAAAATATCATAAATTGTATAAAACCCCTTGAAATCCATCAAAATTTTGCTAATCTTCAAATTCCTTGGAGATCTTATAAAAGCGCGTAGGTCTGGTAAATATAAATCACTACCTATCTAATCTGGTCCTACAAATCACTTGAAATACTTTGAAATCCTGTGAATTATTTTGAAATTTGAAATATGTCTTCAACTTTGTACACAAATTTTGAAAACTTTGAAATCAGTTGAAATCTTTTGAAATCCCTAGTAATCCCATAAAAATCGAATAAAATCCCGTGAAATATCTTCATATTTATTACGATCCTACGAAATTCTTTGAAATCTCATTAAATTCCTTGGAATCTTTTAGAATACAATATATTCTTTTAAATTCTTTGAAATTTTAAAAATCTCTCAAATCTTGTGAAATCTACAAAAAACTTTGGAAATTTCGTACAATATCTTGAAATCTGCAATATCTTTTAAAATTTCTCTAAAAATGTTTGAATGTTTGAAATCCTCCGAGACCCCATGAAATCCCAGAAAGCTCGCAGAAATCCCTTAAAATCCCTAGAAGTCAGTTAAAAATTCATTCCGAATCATTTACTCGCTAAAGTTCTCTAGAAATTCTTTGAAATTCCCTAAAATTCCTTGAAATCTTTTCATATATTTGATAACCTTTATAAAGTCTCTTGAAATTGCTTGGAATCTCGTAAAATATCCTAAATTCTATTAAATCCCTTAAAATCACTTATTTCACGGGCTTTTGAGAACTCTCATCTGCTGTTGCAAAAAGTATCGTGTGCATTATAAGACAAAAGGGGTGATTTAAGACTTGAGATTAACAATAATAATAAAATAAGTACAAATAAATTATATAAATAAAATAATATAATAAATAATTTTAAAAAATAAATTAAAATTAAAATTAAAATTAATTATTAATTATTATATTATTATTAATTAATATTATTAATGAATTATTAATTTAAATTTTAAATTTAAATTAAAAAAAAAATTATATAATTATAAATAAAAATAAATAATAATAAAAATAATAAGTTGACTCGTCTCAAATTAGTCGCTCTTGCCTTTGTCGTACAATAAAATATTTTGTTGAAAAATCATATTTTAGAGTTGAAAATTCAACTGTTTTGTAGATAATTTGACTTTTTGGCATCAAAATGCAACAAATTTGTAAACACATGTATTATGATGAAAATTCGTGTTTTTTGGTTCAAAAGGACACAACGATATAAAAAAAGAAAAACTGTCCACGTGATTTATGGATGCTCCCTCAGTAGAAAATTCTTGTTTTTGGTTGAAAATTAAACTATTTGGTTCAAAATTTACCTTTTTTGGTTAAAAATTCAATTATTTGGTTGAAAATTAACCTTTTGGTTGAAAATTCATATTTTCTGGTGGAAAATTCAACTGTTGTGTAGAAAATTTTTCTTTTTGGCTTAAAAATTCAACTGTTTTGTTGGAAATTCGTCTTTTTGGTTGAAAATTGATATTTTTGCGCAGAAAATGCAATAATTTTCTGGAGAATTCGCTTTTTTTTTATTGAAAATTCAACCATTTGATTAAATTTTTTTTTCTCTTGGATGAAAAATCTGTTTTGGCTGAAAATTCATCGATTTGGTTAGAAATTTATTTATACATATTTTTTTGGTTAAAAGTGCAACTGTTTTGTTAAAATATCAATTATTACATTTTTCGTTGAGAATTCATCTTTTTTTGGTTAAATTCGACTGTTTTTGATTTGAAATAAAACTTTTTTTTTTGTTTCATATATCAACTATTATATTTTTTGTTCCAAATTAATCTCGTTTTATTGAAAATTCAACTACTTAGTTGCAAGTTGACCTTCTTTGTTAAGGATTCATCTTATTGTTGAAGATTCATAATTTTAGTTGAAAGATCGACTACTTTGTATAAAATTTAATTATTTTGTTATAAATTCAACCATCTTATTATTAAGTCATATTCTTTGTTCAAAAATGCAACTGTATAGTTGAACATTCATCTTTTTGGATGAAAAATACGTCCTTTTGGATCAAAAATTCAACTGTCTTATAAAAAATTCGTCTTCCTGTCTTCAAAATTCAAGTATTTGGTTCAAAATACAACTGTTTTTGGTAGAAGTTTGATCTTTTCTGTTTAAGAATTTGACCAATTGGTTGAAAATTGATGTTTGTAGGATAGAGATTCAAATATTTTGTTGAAAGTTCAACTGTTTTGTTGAAAAATCATCCTTTTTGCTTGAAAGTTTAACTATTTCTTTGTAAGTGCAACCGTTTGGTTAATGATAAAATTAATTTTTTTTTGTTGAAAATGCATTATTTTTTGGTAGAAAAGTTCTAGGCCCTCATTTTGGGTTAAAGATTTAACTATTTGTGTTAAAGACCAACTGTTTGTGGTTAAAGTTCACTCTTTTTTGTTTGAAGATACGACGATTTGGTTGAGAAATGAACTATTTTGTTAAAAATACGTCTTTCTTCATTAAATTCAATCGGTTGAAAATTCGTTATCCTTTTGTTGAGAAGTACATTTTTTAAGTGGAAATTGAATGATTCCATTTTTGGATGGAAACTTATGTTTTTTGTTCACTTAATAATTTAACTATTTGGTCGAAAATTCGTCTTGTAGTGGAAAATTAATTTTCTTGGTGGAAAATTCATTTTTGTAGGTGAAAAAATCCAGCTATTTGGATAAAAATTCAACAATTTCGTTAAAGTCATATTGGTAAGTCTAAAATTCCACTTTTTTGTTAAAAATTCGTTCTTGTGGATTAAAAATTCATCTTTTATGACAGCAAAGTCATCTCTCTTGGTTGAAAATTTATCCTTTTTGAAAGAAAATTAATCTTCTTTGGTTGAAAATTTAACTATATTCTTCAAAATGCAACATATTTTGACTTAAAATCTCAAACGCTTTATATTGAATTCAGTATGGTACCTATACATTAATTTGATTTAAATAATTTATTCTCCTATTATTCCTCTACTTTCGTGAAAAATCACCCTAAAGGCCCTGTTTTGAGAGCATTTTGGTCTGTGAAGTCTATTAAAATATTATGTTTGTATGTTGTGTGTTTTATTCTTGGCGTTCGTGAAATGAAATGGAAGGAAATAGTATATTTCGTATCAAGTGCGGAAATGCGTAGTTTAACGCAAGAGCTAGTAGCGACTCGCTCGCGCGTTAAAATACGTTCCGCACGTGACACGAACGATATTTTCTGTTTGCTGTATACCGAAAGTAAGCCGAGTCGGTGTCGTTTTGCGTGCTTGATACGAAATATACTATTTTGTTCGCTGTAAACCGAAAGTAAGTCGAGTCAATGTAAATTTTAAATTAACGAAATACAAAAAATATGTTGAAAAAATACCGCACTAGTGCGGGAAAATCAACATTCCGCACACTTAAACAGTTTTCCGCACACTTTAAAAGGAATGGGGGCTGTATGTATTTGTGACGTCACCCTGGGGGATCTAGCCTTGTGTGATGATCTGTGCTGAAGAAGGGGAGGGGAGAGAAAAGTTTTTAAGGCCATGTGATACTTACCCGATTCCTACTTTACCGACATTTTTTTCGCAACAACTTACGTCCACACAAATTGAGATATAGAGTTGAAAATTTCAGAAATTATCAAAAGGTATTAAGGAACGTTTGTATGGTCCTAAATTTCTGAAACTACATAAAAAATTTTTTTTGGGGAAGTTTTTGAAATTTTTTTTTGAATTTTAAGGAATTTAAGACCATACAAACGCTCCTTAGTGCCTTTTATATCATTTTCTGGATTTTAAACCCGATATCGCAATTTTCGTGGACGTTGAGTTGTTGCAAAAAAAATACCGGTAAGGTAGGAATCGGGTAAGTATCACATGGCCTTAAAATAGCGTGACATAGTTTTTGATCCTATTAGAACTCCTGACACGAAAATATTTTCAAAATTCTGTAATCCTTAAAATATTGTAACTTTTAGGTTTTTGATTTTTTCGAAATTATATTTTTGTAGAACTCTAGAACTCTTTTGGAACTAAAGCTATAGATCTATTTTTTTTCTGCGAGATTGCCTCGAACTATTTCTATTATAATAGTAGACGCCACCTTACAGGGCAAAATCAATTGGAAAATTTAGTCACAATTTTAAATTCTTCAAATTATAAGCAGGGAAGAATCTAGATGAGTTTTTTTTGAGAGAGGGGCATCTAGAGGATATACTTTCCCCTCCACTTGAGAGACTGAAAACCATCATATGAAGCCGTACTTATTTAAACATTTACATTATGATAATATCATCTGTTGACGTAAAAGCGAATTGCACAAATTAACTCTGGAATAAATAAGATTCAGGCAAATAATGAGATGTACGAAAGGTTGTATTATTGCGTACAATTCTCCAAAACCTGAGTACTTGTAAATAAAACTCGTTGTAAATTACTTAATCTCTGTTTAATGTTACTCAGAAAACTCACTCCTAACGACAAAGAAGTGACGCAATTTCATAATTTATTATACAATAATATGTCACAATGTCAAAATTTTTAAAAAATTTTGACGGGATATGGTATTTTTAACACTGCAAACATGAAATCATTTTACGCATGTCGCAGCGCTCTTATTAGGTCCGCTGAGAATAGTTTATAGCTTATATTTGGTCAATAAACAAATTGTTAATTGGTGCCTTGCAATCCACATCTGGAATTTTCTAATTGGATCATGAGAACAGAGCTAATTTTTTTAAACAATTGAAAAATTTTAATTAAGGTCATGTAATACTTACCCGATTCCTACCTTACCGACATTTTTTCGCAACAACTCACGTGTCCACACGAACTGAGATATCGAGTTGAAGGTTTGGGAAATGAAATGAGAGGCACTAAGAAGCATGTCCATAATCCTAAACTTCTGTAAATACAAAAAAATGTCCAGAAATAATTTGTTTTCAATTCCAGAAATTTCGGAGCATACAAATGTTTCCTAGTGTCTTTCACTTAATTTCCCAATTTTTCAACTCGATATCTCAAATAGGCTGGACAACCAAAACTCAGAGCAGATGTCAGCACTGCCTTTGGCGCCGTAGGGAGCATGTTTTCTAGCATTTTTTATCATTCATGGCGACCAGATATTCTATGAAATTTCGGGCATGCACAGTGGAGGTTATTTTCCACGGTAGGTATTCATTTGTCCGAAATCTCATTTTTCCTGAAACCCATTTTGCCGAAAAAGCCACTAGATTCATAGGCTTGTTAAATAATTAATAGATGGGTTTCTGCTTGCGAATTTCGATAAATTCTGTAACACACATTGACGTTAGGCCGCGCTTTATTAGAAATCTTTGTCGTTTAAATTTGCTTCGACTTTTAAGTGTGATGGAGAAAAGAGATAGAGGGAGAAAAGGTTGTATTATTTTGAAAAGAGGAAACTGGTAAGTCAATATGTAATTAATAATTACCAATAAATATAAGACAATGTTTAAATTTAAAATGATGCAGATGATTATCTTTTTTTTGCAAAATACAATATTTTGATGGTTACAAATTTTCGTAACGTCGTTTTGATTTTGAATAAAATTTAATCATGCGAATTATTATTTAGTGGTGAAAAATAAATACTAAGATGATTGAAGAATCATGGTTTTCAAAGGTCCATTCGCTATAATAATTAAACCTGGTACTGGAGGTGTTGATGATACATCTTCCTCGGGGAAGTTAAGTATTGGAATTTAAGGTACTCTTGATGGTTCCTCGAAGGTCTCGTCGTTCTTAAAAGTAATCCTGGTAGTCCGGGTCTAATTATTAGAACAAAAAGACCTTTAAAAAAAACCATTCGGGTAACTTCAATTTTAGTTCACAACCCAACTTCCCGAGGAAGATGTATTTTTAACACCTGGACTAGCAGGTTTTATTTGTTATAATGAGTAGAACTATAAAAAAAAAACATTATTTTTCAATAATTTTGGTACTTTTTTATTAATAAATAATAATTCGCATTATTAAATTTAATCAAAATTGAAGCGACGTTACAAACTTTTGTAACCATTAATATAATGTATTTTTACAAAAAAAAAGTAATTATCTGCATCATTTTAAATTAAAAATTGTCTTATATTTATTGGTATTATGTAATTACATATTGACTTACCAGTTTCCTCTTTTTAAAATAATCCAACCTTTTCTCCCTCTCGCTCTTTTCTCTATCACATTTAAAAGTCGAAGCAAGTTTAAACCACAGATTTCTTATGAAGCGCCCCCTAGCCTCAATTTCAGTTACAGAGTTCATCGAAATTCGCAAGCAGAAGCCCATCCATCAATTATTTCAACAAGCCGATGAATCTAGTGACAAATGAATACGTACTGCTTTTCACATCTGAGCCAAGTTTAGCCAATAGCTGATCATCCTGATCGCCATGAACAATACAGAATTATAGAAGACGTGCATCATAAGGAACTGAACTTTGACGCTGTTGTATCAATGTAAAATAATTCGTACACTGCATGTGCTTCATAAAATTATTATTAGTCCATTAGTCATAGTTTGTATGATTATATTGGAAAATAAGTAAATTAACCTGCATTAACCCAAAAATGTTTTGCTCCACGTATTAATGATAGGCTTCGTTTTTCAATAACATCATGCTGTTATTTTTCATTTACCCCGCCCCCCCCCCCCATTTAACATTACGTCCATGGATAAAAGTCCTCAGAATTGACCTGCCCCTCCCCACCAAATGCGTAACGCCATTCATGGACGAAGCCATACCTACATTAATCATTTATATTGCGAAATTTTGACGCAATTAACGTGAAATACGTTATCTGAATTTAAAACGAATGCTAACGCTTGTAAAATTGCAAAAGGTTTGAAATATAGAAAAGAATTATATTATTTGTATAAACAGACCTCTCAAAACTTTGAGTAATAATAAAATAATAAAAATGATTTCAAATTATACGCAATATCTTTGTTTACTCTCCTTCGCTCGTCTTGAAAGTCAAATAAAAAACAAACATTTTAATAACTTACAATGGAAATTGTTAGTAGACAAAAAATTAAAATTTTCCATAACGTCATGCCTTGTTTGTATCCAATGAGAATTTTGATATTCATCAATTATGTTTATCCAATAAATTTCAAATTTATCCTAAAAAGGTGGACAGGTCACGATATTTTTTAAAAATCATTCAGAATTATTTTTTGAACACTGGAAAATGTTGATTTGAAGAACTGAAATTATTTTTTAAATAATGCATGCATTATATATTGTATGAAAACAAGGAGAATTTTATGATCGTTTCCAAATATTTCCGTAAATCAAGATTTGTGGTAGAAAATCGACGCCAAGTACAAGAATAATACCATAAATCTATTTTCTCGACAGAACTATACATACATACATACATGTTGATATTCATCATTTGATGAACTCATAAATCACTTCATAATTACTCAGTTCAAGGTTTGATATACTAAATGACGCATACATATCCACATATACATTTTATACATATATGAATGTTCCAAAAATTTTCTATTACTTATTGTCTTCTACTAAAATAAAATGGAAGTCGCTTATACTCTGCTTTTTACCTCAGCGATTATTCTTCATTTTATTGGTAAATATAATAATATTATATAATATCTAGTATGATTTTGAGTAATTTTAAATTATAATAAATATATGTTTCCTGTGCAAAATTTACCACACCTTTAATTGAGTAATATAAGTTTTGGGTATAGAATCTAAAAAGAATTTTTTTTTCAAAGTTTCGCCTGGAATACAGAAATTTAAAGAAATTTTTAAATTGTCTAAGAATTAAAGCTTTCTCTCATCTAACTGAATGGTCCACGTCTAAATGGTGTTTGAAAAAATAACCGACATTTTTAAGCAAAAGTGAAAGTTTGAGACAATTGAACAGCTCTGATCAAAAAGGGATACGCATGGATTCAGCCTGAGAAGTATTGTCCTGAAAGTCAATTCTGAAAATCGTTCGAATGTTAATTTTAAGGGCTGAAGCGTGTAAAGAATTTCAAGGCGCATCTTTTTCTTCCTCTTGCAAAAATTGGTAGGTTTAGTAGTTTTTAAAGTAATTGTCAAAAAGTAGATTTTTCGAATACAAAAAATTTCAAGTTTTTTTCACGTCAACTCGCGCTAACTTGGGGAATTTTCAGAATCTTTCGATTTTATCAATACTAGATTACGTGATTAAATTTTCTGAAACTATCTGAGATAGAACAACGTAAATATATGGATAAACAAAAAAGTTGTTGATTATTTTTTGAGACTTTCAAAAATCATGAATTTTAACCTTCAAGCGCTTCGTCTATCGAGCGACTTTTAAGCAACGGCAAACTTCCAGCGAAGAAGTTGTTGACTAAGGTTCAAAGAAGTTTTCTGTCAAGTTTCTTGCTCAATCAGATTAATGGTTAAAAAATTATAAATGTTTTAAATTGTAAGCGGCAATCTTAACGCTGATCGACGCACGTGCCTCCTTGGCTACGAATGTACTGCAGCGGACGATATGAAGGTCAAGTCGGATACCAAAATAGTACTTGAGATATAATCATGAAGATAATTTATTCATTGGAAATTTTGAACAATAAATTATTAAAATAATACTTTGTTAAAAAATACTTTCAATCATTTTCTAGTTCAAGCGATGGCTTAAAGAAAAAAGAGATTGGATTTTGTAATTCGTAATTGTCATAAACATCCACTTTTCCATCAGGAAAAAAATTTGAAACGAACGCTTTACTGATTTGGGAGTTTTTTGGCCTTCGCGTTTTTTTCGGTAATTTTGGTAATGGCAAATTCTGTGCAGAGTAAAATTCACAGCATGGACTGGCTATTTTCAGACAGTAATTAATTCTTCAATTTAAACAAAAAAGTCAGCATTTTTCTTGTGATTGATTCCTTTTTCGTTTACCTCTTCTTATGTCTCATTGTTATAGCAAGTATTGCACACGTCAGTTCTAGCAGGGTGTCTATTCAAAGCCTGGAAAAAAAATTCCTAACAATTCCAGGTTTTTTCCAGGTATTTATAGATTTTTGCAGGCATAATTTTTCTGCATAAAGAGCCATTCAAGTATTAAGTAATGCATTCTTTAAAGCAATCGAGCCTACACCCTTTAACATTGAAAGCATTACATAATTTCAGTGTTTAGTACAAAATTCGTATTTTTGGATTGAAATTTCAACAGCTTGGTAGGAAATTCAACTATTTGGTTAGAAATTAAATTTTTTGATGTAAATTTATATTTTTGGATTGAAAATTCAACTCTTTTGCTATAAATTCGTTTTAGTTTCAAAACTTATTTTCTTTTGGTCGAAATTTCCCCTTTTTTGGTTGAAAATGCAACTGTTTGGCTGAAAATAATTCTATTTTGGTTGAGGATTCAACTATTTTGTTTAAAATTTTACTACTTGGTTGAAAATTAACTTTCTTGTTGAAGATTCATATCTTCGGGTTCCAAATTCAACTGTTTTGTACTAAATTCGTGTTTTTACAGAGTCGACTAACAACTAAACCTTAACGGAACTGGAACAAAGTCTATGGCTTAATGCCTCTGTTTGTTAATTGAAAAATTGACAGATTGCTTGAAATATCTTTTCTTTCTTAACTGAAAAATCTTTGTTGGTTGAAAATACGTTTTTTGGTTTAAAAATTCATCTCTTTTGGTTGAAATTTAATCGTTTTTAGTCAAAAATTCAACTATTCGGTTAAAAATTCGTCTTTTTTGTAGAAGATTCAACTTTTTGGTTAAAATTTCAATTGTTTGATTGAGAATTAATCTGTTTTATTTAATGATTCTACTATTTTGTTGAAAATTCGACTATTTTTGTTGAAGTCAACTGTTTTTGATTTGAAAATTAAACCTTTTTTGGTTGAAATAATAACTATTACAATTTTCGTTGAGAATTCACCTTCTTTGCTTGCAGAATTGAACTGCATTTTTATTTTTGTTTTTAAAAATAGAAAATCTAATAAGTGTACAGTTGTTTGTGAAATAAACATTGATATCGCGTTTTTTTAAAGCACACCTAAGACGTTCAGAAAGACCTTCAACGTAAGGTAAAGAGACTTCAAGGTCAGTTTTTTTGTACGTTTCAAACCATTTGGTATTTTTAGAGGAACTGTTATATATTTCATGGATTCTTTCTTTGATGATGTTATTTATTAATTGAAGTGGATAATGATTCATACTTTAGGGTTCGAAACTCAACTGTTTTGTGAGAAACTCGTCTGTTTTGCTTGTAAATTCAACAGTTTGGTTGGAATATTTTTTCTTTATCAACTGAAAAATCTTTCTTGGTTGAAAATTCAACTCTTTTTGAAAATTTGTCTTTCTGGTTTGGTAAAATTGAACTGATTTTGATTTAAAATTTGAATTTTTTTGGTTAAAATATCAACTATTACATTTTTCGTTAAGAATTCATTGTTTTTGGTTGAAAATTTAACTATTTTGTTGGAAATTCGATTTTTTGTTGAGAATTAATTTTTTTCGAACTGAAAACTTAGTTATTCCATTTTTGGTTAACAATTTATTAATTTTTTAAATCGAAAATCCAACTATTTGGTTAAAAATTTATGTATTTTGTTAAAACTTCGTCTTTTTTGGTAGAAAATTGATCTTTTTGAACAAAATTTAACTGCTTGGTTTAAAGTGGAACTACTTTGTCAAAAAATATTTTTTTGTTTGTTGAAATAATCATCGTTTGAGTTGAAAATTCGTCTGTTTTCTTCAAAATTTATTCGTTCTTGTTTTTTCTTTAAAAATACAGCTGTTTGGTTGAAAATAATACAAAGAAGTTTGATTCAAATCAGTATAAGACCAGTACTGTAAAAGTTTTTTCTACAAACAAAAAATCATCGTTATTTAATTCTATACTACAATTTTTAAAAAATTTTAGCCCGCTCGACAAAATTCCCTGACTTAAAAAAAATTTCCTGAAATATGCAGGTTTTTCCTGATAAATAAAAATTCCCTGATAATTTCAGGTTTTCCTGGTTTTTCATGTGAGTAGACACTCTGTGTAGGTAATGTAAAAGGGGTTGGCCTATTTTGCGCAGAAACCTTTGCATGTCAGCGAAATTAATATTTTGAGTGAAAATATGCATTTTTTGGAACGGAGAAATCATCTCAGAGCAGACGGATGTCGAAAAAGAGAGAGTAGAAAGCAGAAGCGTTATAGTGTCGCATCTGCAAACTTATTTTTTTACACAGAACTCTGACACTGACGAAGTATTCGCGGATGTAACTTTACATTCCAAAACTCGGAACTTTATCAATGAAACGACGATTTCGCGATTTTTAGAGTAAACAGCGTGATCAGCTGTTCAAAATTCAGAAGTCCTGACGCGAAGGAAGTGAAAGAACATATATAACTTATGGACGTCGTATTTTTATAGTCGCCAGCGACTCTCACATACAGCTCAATTTTGTGTACTACTAATCGATCCGCGTTACCTGTCGGTACGGTAGTTTTCACATTGGAAATGAAACTTTTAAAAAAGCAACTAAAAGTAGAAAACTTATCTCTTTTTGGGTAACGAGATATTGAGATCGTTGTTTTGCAGAACTAACTTTCGACTGTATCAACTTTCTAGGTAAATGAATAAATAAATTTACAATTTGGGACGAATGTGGAATTTTAGACACTTCTAATTTTACAAAGTTCGACATTCGAGATTTCAAAACTTGTGACATTGCGCAAATTTATTTATAAATGCTATATTTATCGAGTGGACAAAAAATAAATTCCAAAATTACCCACTTTACTAAATTTGAAATTCCTAAATTCCAAAAATGGGTTACTTGCAAATTTATTTCTAAATTCTAAAATTATCCAGCGACCAAAAATAAATTTTATAATTATCCACATCACCCAATTTGAAATTCCAAAATTTGATTAATTCAAAATTCGTTTCGGAATTATAGATTTATCAATACACCAAAAAATAAATTCTGACTTTGGAGTTCGAAAACTTGGTTCTTTGTAGATTTATTTCGAAATTATAGATTTATCAATTAGCCAAAAAATAAATTCTAACTTTGAAGTTCGAGAACTTGGTTCTCTGTAGATTTTTTTCCGAATGATAGATCAAAGAATGAATTCCAACTTTGGAATTTCAAAACTTTGTTCCTTACAAACTTACTTCAAAATTATAGACTTATCAATTCGACAAAAAATTAATTTTTGAAGTTACCAAATTTACCAAACTTGAAATTCCAAAATTGTTTGGAAATTCGTCCATAAATATTTTATTTACTCAGCGAACAAATGTAAATTTCAAAATTGCCCACTATGCCAAATTTGAAAATCTAATATTCCAAAATTGGGCTCTTTGCAAATTTATTTCGTAATTAGAGAGATATCAATTCAGCAAATAATATAATTTTGAAGTTATCAAATTGAAAAATCCAAAATTACAAAACTGATTTGTTTGCAAATATGTTTATAAATTTATAATTTATGCAGTGACCTAAAGTAAATTTCAAAATTACCCACAATACTCAATTTTAAATTCCCAAATTGGATTCTTTCAAAATTTATGTCGAATTGATAAGTCTATAATTTCGAAGTAAATTTGCAAAGAACCAAGTTTTGAAATTCCAAAGTTGGAATTTTTTTTTTTTGACAAATTGATGAATCTATCATTTCTAAATAAATTTTCAAAGAGCCCAATTTTGGAACATTAGAATTTCAAATTTGGCACAGTGGTGAATTTTGGTAAATTTGGTAACTTCGAAAATGTATATTTTGGCGAATTGATAAGTCTACAATTTCGAAGTGAATTTGCGAAGAACCAAGATTTGAAATTTCAAAGTTGGAATTTATTTTTTGGCAAATTGATAAATCTATAGTTCGGAAATAAATCTAAAGAGAACCAAGTTTTCGAACTCCAAAGGGAAAATTTATTTTTTGGTAAACTGATAAATCTATATTTCTGGAACGAATTTTTAATGAATCCAAGTAGGGAATTTCAAATTTGGCAAAGTGGGTTTTTTGAAATTTACTTTTGGTAATGGATAACTTTGTTATTTATAAACAAATTTGCAAACAACTCTGTTTTGAAATTTTGGATTTCCAAATTTGGTAAATTTGGTATCTTTAAAATTTTATTGTTAGCTGAACTGATAAATTTCTAATTTCGAAATAAATTTGCAAAGAACCCAATTGTGAAATATTAGAATTTCAAATTTGGCATAGTGGGCAATTTTGAAATTTAAGTCTGGTCGCTATATGATTAAAATATTTATAAACAAATTTCCAAACAATTTTAGAATTTCAAATTTTGTAAATTTGGTAACTTATAAAATTTATTTTTTGACAAATTGATAAGTCTATAATTTCGGAGTAGATTTGCAAAGAACCAAGTTTTAAAATTCCAAAGTTGCAATTTTTTTTTTGGCAAACGGATAAATCTGTTGTTCGGAAATAAATCTACAAACAACCAAGTTTTCGAACTCCAAAGTTAGAATTTATTTTTTGGTGAATTGATAAGTCTATAATTCCAAAACGAATTTTTAATGAATCTAATTTTGAAATTTAAAATTGCGTGAAGTGGGTAATTATAAAATTTGTTTTTGGTCGCTAAATAAATTCAGAATTTATGAATAAATTTGCAAGCAACGCATTTTTAGAATATAGGAATTTCAAATTTGGTGAAGTGGGTAATTTTTAAATTAATTTTTTTCCATTCGATAAATTTAGCGTTCATAAATAAATTTGCGGAAAGTCACAAGTTTCAAAATCTCGAATATCGAACTTGGTGAAATTAGAAATGTCTGAAATTCCACAATTGTCCCAAATTGTACATTTATTCATTTATTTGTGTAGAAAGTTGATACATTCGAAAGTCAGTTCTGCAAAACAAAGAGCTCAATATCTCGTTATCCAAAAAGAGCTAAGTCTTCTATTTTTAGTTGCTTTTTTAAAAGTTTTATTTCCAATATGAAAACTACCTTACCGACAGGTGACGCGGATCGATTAGTAGTACACAAAATTGAGCTGTATGTGAGAGTCGCTGGCCAGTATGAAAATACCATGTCCATGCGTCATATATGTTCTCTCTTTTTCTTCGCGTCGGGACTTCTGAATTTCGAACAGCTGATTACGCTGTTTACTCTAAAAATCGCGAAATCGTCGTTTCATTGATAAAGTCCGAGTTTTAGAATGTAAAGTTACATCCGTGAATACTTCGTCAGTGTCAGAGTTCCGTGTAAAAAAAAAATCTTGCAGGTGTGACACTATAACGCTTTTGCTTTCTACCCTCTCTTTCTAGGCATCCGTCTGCTCTGAGATGATTTACCCGTTTCAAAAAATGCATATTTTCACCCAAAATATTAATTTCCCAGCATAAGAAGGTTTCTGCGCAAAATAGATCAACCCCCGGGAATATATACAATCCCGAATATTAGGTGAGTCTTCTTTATTTCATTCTCACGGACTGAAAGTGAATCATACACGGGACCAGTGCCGTATCTATTAAAATAAAAAATTCCAAGTCCGATTATCCAACACACTTAGTCATGCTTTTTAAACCTTTCGTTAATTTAACACGACTTTCGCGACGTGAACCTACCAAATTTTTTAAAGGCTTCTTATTTGAAATCCTTTTTTGAAAATTTGATCTCTTCTTTCGCCTAAACACAGAAAAGCATAGAAAAATGTCTTTCAAACTGAAACATTTTCTTCGTGAGTAAAAAATGAATGAATCTAATGAACTAACCGCCCTACCGTCAACAAGGAGTATTATTTGGGCGTTATGAGACGTTTGCGTGAAGCAATTCGCCAAGAAAGACCGGATTTGTAGGCAAACAACTCGTAGATTTTGCACCACGATAACGCACCGTCGCACGATGCCATCGTTATCCGTGAGCATTTGGCTAAAAACGAAACGAATACTATCCAACAACCACCAAATTCACCTGATTTGACTCCCTGCGACTTTTTCCTATTCGGTCGACTCAGGAAACCGCTCCGCGGAACGCGTTACAGCACCCGAGATGAGGTTATGGAAAAATCGAAGATGGCTCTGATGGCTGTACCGCTAACCGATTATAAAAAATGTTTGGAGGATTGGATCAAGCGCTGACATAAGTGCGTTGCAGTCGTGCGTATATCATTCGAACAGATTAATATTTTTTGAAGTTTCTTTCATATTTTTAAGCTTGTTCTTTTGCAAATTAATTCCTGCACGCCAAGAGTTTTTTTTGTTATTTTTTAAGAAAAATATCAACAATAAACAAAAGCAATCTTTGTGAAAAAATACGCCTGAGTCTCGGAGACCCATCAGTAGAATTTTAGGGCCAATCACAGACAATACTCTCTTTTAGTGATTTTTTTGTATCACAAAGTGATAGCTGATGTATTGTTTTCTTTCAATAGTATAACCAATTTCAAATGAAAAGGATTAATTTCGAACAAGTTTAAATTTCAAGCCTTCAAAATTGGACAGTTTTTCACAATAAAATATTTAAAATTGTACAATTTTAAATTAAAAGAGTCAAACAATTAAAATTAAAATTGAAATTGAAAGCCTTCATAATTATCAGTTTAATGATTGAATGGTTACATAAATAATTTTAAATTGAAATGTTATATTTAGGTACATAAATAATTTTGAATTAAAAGCGTTCAAAGTTTAATTATTTCAAGTTGAAATACTTTGAAAGTAATAACTTTGGAATGTAAGTTTTTTAAATTAAATAATTTCAGACTGAATCATATTTGACAATATTCGGTTTAAATTTTAAAACTTTCAAAATTGTACAACTTCAAAAATTTGTGCTTTTTTCAAGAACCTTTAATATAGAATGACGAATCCAAAAGAGTCGAGACTTATTTCAACATATTTTGGCACCTCAGAAAATATATCACAGCGAAAAGAAAAAATTTTACTTTTTGCAAAAGTTTAGAGGTTCCATCTTGTTTCAAAATATTTCGATTTTTAAAATACCTAAAATTTGTTTTTTGTCCTGTTTTTACGACTTCACATACGACCAAAAAATGTACGACTCTTAATTATATTTTCAAAAATTATTTATTCTACACATCTTCCATTTGAGTAAAAACCTAATAAAACAGGTCACATTACTATAGGCACAAAAACAAGATACCTTTGAGCACTCATATTTGAGGTTGCAACAAGCTGCTGTCTCATCCTTTAAAATTGATTTTTTGGGGTTAATAGATAGGTAAAAAGTGCATTGAACTCGATTTTTAGGACATGGAAAACCTTTTAAAATAATAAATTTTTATTTATAAAATGTTAAATTGACATATTATTATATAATTTTATAAATTGATGTATAATTCAAATCCTTTTCAACCAATAGTTTATGAGATATTAATTTGTTAATTAAGATTGGCGTGCTTTTGGAGAATCCCGCATTTTGATGAATTGTAGTTCTTATAAAAAATTCTCAGATCAAATTTTTCTTGCTAGATCCTCAAATTAGAAGGTTGAAAGTATTCAAAAACTTGATTCATGGATTTCGAAATTCAAAAAAGGGCAAAGAAGTTGAAGGGCAGATTTTTTTTCTTTAGACAATACAATTTTTGGCAAAAAACATTCCGTTCAAAAGTCACTCCGTGAAACATCTGCGGCATAGTTGTTCTTGGAGGAAAATTACTTTTCTGTTCTACACAAAAATTTTTACATTGTTAATAACAAATTGTTATAAACAATAACTTTTTCATATTTACAGTTGTCGCAGAAATCTGTGAAATTTGGATATAACCGTTGGACTCTATGTATTTTTTCCGTGATTCACATGTCT
>JAUMHM010122021.1:0-19852 GCA_032362435.1 Melikaiella ostensackeni | reverse complement strand
TTCGAGGATTGGATCAAGCGCTGGCATAAGTGCGTTGCAGTCGATGGGGAGTACTTTGAAGGGGACAATATCGATTAGGATGAATAAACTTGTATTTTTGATTTTAAAAATAAAGTTCTAAAACTTTTTGATCAAGGTGGTACATTGAAACCCTGCTTAAAATGAGAACATTGTAGATAGGCAGTATATATGCTGTGGAGCAATGTGGGTGGGAGAGAGGAGAGAAAGAGAGAACCACAGAAAGCGTAGGACTAGAGACTCCCACCCTCACAGTAAAGGCCAAGGGTGGGGAGCTCTCCCGATGACGCCGAGAGGGTCGGAAGCATGATCTAAGGCCAGTATTCATAGTCGGAACTTAAAATTTGAGCAGATCTTAAGACATGTATTCAGATGTCCTCAGCAGTTGCTTAAGGCTTAAGTTCTGACTATGAATACGGGCCTGAGAATACATGGTCTAGCCACGCGCAAATGAAAAAAAGTGAACCAATAGGAAGCTTTTACCAAAACGGCAAACATATTGGACAAGAAATAGCGCTAGATATAATTTCAGACTAATGAAGCAAACGCCATGAGCAAAGATTTGAAATAAAATATAAACCAAAAATAAAATCAAGTGAAATGTAGTAAATGGTAAAAGTTGTGAGTCAATAGAAAAATTGATATTTGTGCCATACATAATTTAAAAAATTGTTATGAATATTTTTTGTAATATTTCTAATCTATCGATTTTTAATAGGAAGGATTTTTTTTTACGTTTTAAAGGACACAAAGGAGTAAATACAAAATATCAATATCATAGCCTGCATTATAGCAATATAACTCAACGTTATTGAGTTCGAAGGATTCCAAATCTGGTTACAAAATACTTGTTTCTGAACTATCAAACTTGTCAACTTGTATTATCTTCCAATGGGAGAAGCTTATATTTACATAAATTTTGAATTTGTGTTGCCTTCAATTTTAAATTTTGTTAATTTAAAGATTTTGAAATTAGTATACTTTTAAATGTCTGATGTTTTATAAATTGAAATGCTTGCAAATTCTCGCCAATTTTCTCTTCCAGTATTCAATTTAAACTCCACTTCATTCCGAATTCAAAAACTCTAAAGAAATTTCATTGATTTCAGTCAAATCGGAGTAAGATGAGATGAATTCAAAAGAAGTGAAGGAAATACGATGAAATTCATAAAAATTCAATGTAACTTTTTGAAAAATTCAAGAATATTTTTTAAAATCATTCAATTCATTAAGTTTGAAATCAATTTAGAAGAATTAAAGTGAATTAACAAAATTCAAAGAAAATGCCAAAAATATTTAAAAATTTTTTGAAGTGTTTCAGCTTTTAGAATCCCTTAGAATCGTTCCAAAACTTCCGTAATTCTTTGAAACCGCATAATTTTTTTTCTAAATCCCTTCAAATCATGAGAATCCTTCGAAATCCCTTGAAATTCTACAAAACCCTTAAAAATGACTTGGACAATGTTCAATTATCCTACGAAATTTCAAATCCTTTGATATTTTTTGCAGCTTTTGAAAATTCCTTCGAAATTTTGTTAAGCTTTTAAAAATTCTTTTGAATTTCTAAAAATACCTTAAAATCATTAAAATTTTTCGAAATCTCCTGAAATTTTACGAATTTCTCAAAAATGACTTGCACAATTTCAAAATATCTCAAAACATTTAAAATCCTTTGAAATTTATTGAAGTTTCTGAAAATTCCTTTGAATTTGAAAAAAACTTCGAAATCATCAAAATCCTTAGGAATTCCCTGAAATTTGGCAAATCCTTCAAAAATAACTTGCACAATTTTAAAATATCTCAAAATTCTTAAAATCCTCTGAAATTTATTGGAGTTTTTGAAAATTCCTTTGAATTTTCAAAAATACCCTAAAATCATCAGAATCCTTTGAAATCCCCTGAAATTTCGCAAACTCATTAAAAATGACTTGCACAATTTAAAAATATCTTGAAATATCGCGATTCCTCAGAAATTTATTGAAGCTTCTGAAAATTTCTTTGAATTTTTAAAAATACCATAAAATCATTGAAATCTTCCGAAATCCCCTGCAATTTTGCAAACCCCTCGAAAATGCCTTGGAATTTTCTCAAATACCCTAAAGTATTTAAAATCATTTGAATTTCATTGAAATCTCTTCAAAATTTTGAAGCTATTTGAAAATGCTTGGAGTTTTTAAAAGTACCCTAAAATTTTTGAAATCCTCTGGGATCCCCTCAATTGATTGAAATCTATAAGTAAATTCCTCGAAATCTTTTAAAATACCCTAAAATTCTTCAAAAGAATTCAAGAAAATTCTGAAGTAGGTATAGACCTTAATTCGATAGTGGTTAACCCTTGGGTTAATTTATTGATAGAAGAGTGAATAAAATAATTTTTTCATTTCAAGAAACGAACTATCGCAACTTTATCTTGAAAAAGTGACTTAAAAGTGATTTGAGAAAAAAGTGATCAAAAGTGATTAACGTTTTAAATTTCAATTGAAAAGTTTCCAGTTAAAATGTTTTTTATTTTTATTTTGTTGTACATGTGTCTCTAATGAATCGAAAAGGAGGCAGTTGGAAGCCTGTTTTTGATTTGTGAATTTTTTTTCGTGTTCTATTTTTGTAAACAAAAATATTCAACAGAAAGTAGATTTTATTTCAATCTTGAAGAAAAAATTTCTACTTCTGAATTTCAATTTTAAAAAGAAATGGCAAATTGCTAATTTAAATTCATGATTATAAGAGTATACAAACAAAATAATGACTGAATTAAATTTTTCTAAAAAAGAAACATCCATTGTTGCTATTTGCAATTGAATCTATTTCTTGCTCGTAATGACAGATTCACAGTTCTGAAATTTACAACTACTATATTGGATGGTAAATGATGTGTCTTAAACGGTTAACGGATGTATTAATGATTTCGAAACATTTGAATTGGATTTGTTTGAAACTGAGACGCTCGCGTTGCTATGGTAGACAATATGGATGCGGTTTTGGTAAGCGCGACTTGGGATGGAGGTGGAAGAGCTGATAGCTAGACCATGTATTCGTAGATCATGGTAAAAAGCGCGCGAGAATATAGTCAGTCAGCGACTCGTCAGCGAGTCGCGAGCATCAGAGAGCATTTGTTTTTTGGGGTGGATAAGGAGCTCACTCTCTATCTCTGACTTTTGCTTCTGCTAAGTAATCTAGTGCGGTGGGCAGGCTGAGAAGTTCACTTCTTACACTGAGCCTGGTGCCTAGCTAACTTGAAGAGCCCATAAGGTTTTGATGGTAGTTTACTCTAAAATCAGAAACTTCCGGTCATCATGCTTTCGCTTGAAGGCAGTTCGACTAAAGTATCAAAGAAAGAAGGTGTCTTGTTGTAGAATAGAGTCTTTACTCTATAGCTCTGACTCCGATTCCTTTCTTATCGCATGCGGATTGAAGAAAAATAAAAATAGATCTTTTTGTTCACGTTTCCTCTCAACCACATTGACCTGCATCAATATACAAATAAATAGTAAAAAGAACGAACTAATAGAACTGACATAATAGAGCATATAAAAGAGGAATCATAATCTCACAGATTCACATAAATAAGCCAAAGAAAGTTGGACCATAAAGAATAAGATTTGGAATGATTGAAAAAGAAAACTTTGAAATGTGAATTTCAGCGCGCGTTCACCTAATTTCAAGTAAGAACAATTATTGCCTTTGATAGATTAAACTTGGAAAAAGATATAGGAGAATTTCTGTAGACAAGAATAGAGTAGGCGTTTTTATTTAATAAACTTTGTTATATTTTACAAGAGAAAATAAAATCTTATTCCTTCTCTCGTGAGGCTCACCCTATTAAATCGCATGCTCTTCAGACAATGTCACTTCTATCATATCAACGTGTCTTAATGTCGCAAGTAGGAATCATTTTTTTTTTATTAAATTAATATTTGAATTGACAAATTTTATTATTTTCAATTAAAACTAAGAGCCCTCGAAACGCAAGGGCCATATTTGGCGCCCAAGGTGTGGCACAAAGAGTTCAAAAAGAAATAAGGTTTAAGTTAACATTATCTTCAAAAGTTAAATATCGAAACAAGGATGAGTAGGGTAAATTTACGGTCTTCCAGCGTAGGAAACACGATGAAAGAGGAAAAAGAACCAAGAGAAAAAGCAGAGGGTGAGGATTTGAATAGAACGCTCACTGCTGGAATTGACAAGGACACCTCAGAACAAACCTGGGTGGAAATAAATCGAAGGTTGAATGAGCTAAAGAAGAGGATAAAAAGAATTATGGAAGAAGATAGAAGACTGAGAGAGAAACAAATGGCTGAGAATGAAAGAACATTGCAGAAAAAATCGACCATCATGGAGAAAAGCATCAAACGTTCTCTAGAACTGACCAAAAATGCCACACAGAGCCTCGAAAAGAGAAGCAGCTGAATCAAGGCACACTTCGACCGCATAGAATAGTAACGAAACAAAATGGCTGGAAGATTCGACGAGGACAAGGAACGGCGAGAAGATGTGAATGCCATAACATGAGGACCAAACATTTAATATGTGTTGCCTGAATTCAGTAAGCAAGGGAGCCCAATACGCTACCTGAATCAAATCAGACAGTACTGGATGGCCGTGAAATCCATAGAGAATGACACCGGATACTTGCTTGAGAGATCCCTGTCAGGGTCACCAGAAGATTGGTGGCAGAAAATTGAAAATGATGTGACCAATTCCCACGAATTTTTCCAGAAATTCCAGCAGAGAGGCAGGAATGAATAGATCCAACATAAGGTGCGAAGAAAGTTAGAGTTTGAGTATTATCAAGCTGAATGAAACGAGACGCGAGCAGAGTATGCAACAAAATTATATGCAGTGGTGAAGGAACTAAACCCAACACCTACACCATCTGGAATCATTCAAAATTTGCACGGTTCTTTGGAGATGAAATTAAGTGCGCAGTGGAGGGACGTGGAGTCGCAACATTTGAGAAAGTAATAAAATTACTTTCTTGATAAAATCGGTTCCTTAAACTGGGGGAAGCTTGAGAATCGAAATCGGAAGTACCCGAAAATAAAAAACCCACACAATACTACACCTCAGACGACTACCGGTCCCGAATATGGGTCACGGAGGGCAAATCCGACAGGGGGGCAAAGTAACAAGAATGGTTCGGCAAGCATAGGCAATAAGAATTGGACAAGTAGCTATGCTTACGTAGGTCTTAACAACAGTGGAGGAAAAACTATGCAAAAATGAGCTCCCAGGACCGGGGGGCAAGGAGCACACTGGAAAAATAGCTCTGGGTACAATCAGCAATCACAACCACCGTACAGAGTAAGAAACATAGAACTTGAAGAAGATACAGCAAGTGGAGTCTTGGAAGGGTGTGATGAAAATCCAACACATGAGGCGGGAAACGAGAGGATGCCACGTCAATAGAAGAGGAAAAAAAGAAATCTGACGTGGCACCGGAAATAATCCTCTTCGCATACATGCGTAGTGACACACGTGAAGAGATGAAGGAAGAATCACATGAAATAACCAAGAGAAGAAGATCCAAGTGTTATATAGTAAACTTACAGGTGGGAGGAGATCTCACGAAGGTACTAATCGACACTGGGCAGAGGTGACTTGCATCTCGGTGGAATTCGTTAACAATAAAAAAGAACGCTTTAATAAATACCCTATCCTTCCTATCTTAGAAGTTTCATTGACAGGACCAATGAACTCCACACAGGCAACTGTACACAAAGAGAAGGAATATCAAGAGATCAAGGACTTACCAACGGAAGTCACGTGGAAGGAGAAAAAAAAAGGTTGAAGAGAGGTCAAAAGTAAGCTGGCAAGATAAAAAGAAACCCAAAGATGTTCCATGGAAGTATAAAGCGGTCTTCCGAAGGAAACCCGGATTACTAACGTCCTATGAGCAGTTCTTAAAGGTCATAAAAGGACAACCTTCTATAGGAAGGAACTACCCGGTACGAATGACATACAGGGACAAAGTGGAAAAAGAAATAAAAAAATGCTGGAGATGGGACTGATTTAGCAATCCAGTAGCCCATGCATCAACCCTATAGTACCAGTCATAAAATAGATGGCTCAGTGAGATTGTTTCAA
This sequence comes from Melikaiella ostensackeni, assembly GCA_032362435.1. NCBI lineage: Eukaryota > Metazoa > Arthropoda > Insecta > Hymenoptera > Cynipidae > Melikaiella > Melikaiella ostensackeni. The sequence continues at coordinate 13,750 of JAUMHM010122021.1, read as the reverse complement.
GACGCAAGAAAGCTGAATGAAGTCTCAATGGAAGACTGGAAAAGTCCGGAACCGGCGGAGGTACTATCTCAGAAATGTAAAGGTATGAATGCCATGTCCAACGTACCCTGGTACGAGGACTGGATCATGCTCTACATGGAATAGGGAATCATATTATCTCATTCGTAGATGATACTCTGGTAACTTCCGAATCACACAGGCAACACCTTCAGGGACTTTGACGGAGACTGGACAACAACAACTTAATATTAAACTTTACAAAGTTGCATTTCTTCAGAAAATAAACTGAATTTCTAGATTCTATTCTCACAAGAGAAGAAATCAAAGGAGATCCCGATAAAGTACAAAGCATCACCGACTTTCCCCTCCCAACAAACGTGAAGCAATTAAGGAGGTTTCTAGGACTCGCGAATCTGTGCTCCTCAATTTTCCAGATCCTAGTGAAGACTATTATCTAGAGACCGACGCCAGTGGTTATGCTTCAGGTGCAGTACTGTACCAATTGAACAATGAAAAAGAACAAGAACTCATTGCTCTGGATAGTCGAACCCTGAAAGGCTCTGAGTTAATGTACTCGCGACAGAGAAAGAGCTTCTCGCCGTTGTACGGGTCCTGCAAAAATTTCAAACGTATCTGCAAGGTACAAACATAATTAACAGGGCGGATCACATCGCACTAACTTTTCTCAAAAGATGTGAATTTGTTAATGCAGGACTTACACGATTGATTCTCGCAATACAGGACTACAAAATCACAACAACTGCAATGAGAGGACAAAAGAATCAAAGTCATCTGGAGCCAAATACAAAAAGATCCGAAGAGAACAGGGAGATATCAAGTAATAGAAGAAGTTCTATATCAAAAGAATGAGAGGAATCTTCGAGTATTTGTACCGCAAAGTCTGGTAAAGCCTCTTGTGTAGTAATTTCATGTCACCCATAGACATTGTGAAGCAGGAAAGACATACAGAATTCTTCAAGAATTCTTCTATTATCCAAGGTTCACGAAGCTAGAACGACAGGCACTGAGCACATGTGACTCATGCCAGGGATTTAAGATTCCAACGACGGCTCCGCGAGCATTACAACAGCCAGTATTGCCCAAGAAACCTCTGGATTTAATGTCAATTGATTTCTTCGAACCAATAACCATCACCAAGTTTGGATATGAACATATGCTGGTGATTCTGGATACTTTAACGAAATATGTAAAGTTATACCCCTTGAGAAAAGCGACCAGCGCAGCAACGATGAAGAAATCGGACAAATTCATAGAGGAGATTGAAAAACCTAAAAAGATATTATCAGATCGGGAAACACAATTTACTAGTAAAAAATGGACCCAGACATTTAAGGAATGGAAAATCAGATTGATATTGAGTTTAATCAGACATCCACAAGCGAATATGGTTGAGAGAGTAAACCGAGAAATGGCAAGATTCCTTAGAACACTTGCATCCCCAAACACGCATGAAGCCTGGTATTCACAAACAGAAACATAAAAACCATTATCAACGTATAACCTCATGAAACAACGGAAGTGACCCCCTTTGAGGCCATGTGGGGACGAAAACCTGCAAGATGGTAGGAGGAGCTATTGTCAAGTGTACCACGAGAAGTGCGAATTAAAAGACAAGAGCATATAAGAATGATTAAGGAAAGGATAAAGAAGAAAAGTGAGAAAAGAGCACAAAGACTCAATGAAAAAAGGAAGGAATCACTTTTGAGATCAGAGAATGGGTCTTCGGTAAAATCATGCAACGTCTAAAACACACAGATGGGCACGATAGCCAAGACATATGAAGGGCCCTCTGGTATTCAGCAATAGGTAGGCAAAAACGTGTATATCTTGCACGAGCTCGTGACAGAAAAAGTGAATGGACAGTACCGTGCAGACGATTTACGGAAGTATCGGAGGGGTGAAGAGGGTACAACGGAAGAAAGGCGGGGAGAGGAGTAACGGTACGTGACAGGACATGGAAGCGAGAGTCAAAGCGGAGACGCCTCCATCAGTCACTATCGGTAAATCAGAGAGGAAGCAATGCTAGAAATTGCAACAAAGTGCGAACTAGAGAACACACATATAAGCGTGGAAATCCAATGCAATAGGTCTGAGGGTAGTGAGAAGGTAATAGAAGAAGTGTAAGTAGAATTACATCTTATAATAACTGTTACTAACCGAGACGGTTCCATTGTCAAGATCGAATGAGGGGTGAAATGAACAAATAATGAAAACACTTTTGTTGGGCAAAAATGTATCGGCCGCCTCTATTTACTGCATTTATAGTCTCTTCAGTGGTTTGACGCGGCCACGTCTGGCAAGATTTTCCTCGAGCACTACACACTTTCAGCCATCCACATGTATTCCTGTCTTTTCCTGTAGTCCTTGGTATTCTCAGATCCCGACCTCCCTCACCCCTTATACCATTCAACAGATACTCTTCAAAATCTCAAGTTGATTTACCTCTGCAGGTATTCGACAAGAAGTTCCATTTCACCTTTCTCTGATCAGAGTTTTCCTTGGAGGTCGGCATCTTTTCTCCCTCCATATTCAGACTTACATAGTACTCTGAAGAACAACTTCAGATCACCGTTACCGTCGACTGCCGACGTAGCAACGTTATTCCACTATCATTTATTCAAAAGCAGAATATGAGCTCTCGTAAACGACAAAATCCCTCAGACATGAGTGAGCTCGGAGAATTCTAATATGACTGAAGTAAATATTATTCTTTCGAATTCACATAACCTTTGCTCTTTATGATGAAGAATTGACAGCAATCAATGTGCTTCGCCCTTTATTATGGAAATGACAATTCAAAAATATTTATCTCTAAACGCCATCTGATATTATATTAATCTTTCACACCCCATATGGTCTCAATTCAGGCAATAAAAACGCTTTTCCTTCAGACATTGTCTCGGTCACAGAAGCTTCCTGGCATTTGTTTACAATAATAATGACCCTGCAGGGGTCCAGTTCTGGACTCAGGTAGATGGGTTCGCCCGTCGGTAACCTCCCCCCCCCCCTATACGGAGAGGTAAAAGCTCTTAGTACTCACAAATCGGGTGACCGACGTGATCCTCATAGGCCATGTAGGATGATGATAATTTACAAACATCGAAAACACTTGTCACGTGGGGAAAGATCTTCCGCGAGCACTACGCTCTCATCATTTCACATCGTCTCCTTGTCCTTTTCTTGGAGTACACGGTATTCGTGGATCACGAATCTCTTCATCCCTTCTGCCGTCAATTAGGTACTCTTCGAAAACTTCAAATTGTTTCACCTCTGGAGGTACTCGACAAGAGGTCCCGTTCCACCTACAGGTATTCTCCCAGATCTCTAATCTCGTTTTCACCCTGGTATTCTCCGAAAACCTCCGTTTTTCACCTCTTCAGATATTCGACGAGAGGCTTCCGCTTCACTTAGGTATTCTCCGAACCATTGTATTAATTGTACAATACCCACAAATTGATTGTACGCACTAACTTAAATATCTGACGCTATGCCTTTTCTATCTAATCATTGTTCTTCCCTTAACGTAATACATAAGTAACCGGCCTAATCATCCCGGCAGAAGATACAACCACAAAATTAACTTTAACAACAACTTGAACCCGGAATGGTCCGAGGGACCGACGAAATGTCTGTGGAACATGTGGACACCACCACTGCCTTCTTCTAGCTACAGTGATGTACACATATCTCTTCACTTCACACGTTCTATCCTATCTCTTTTTAACTACCAGCAACTAGTTTTCATTTCTAAGTAGCTAATTCTTTAGCGAAACAACGACCCACTAAGAAGAAGAAGAATGGCCTAATCGCTAATTAAAGGGTAGCAACTAATCGCGGTTCTTCTACAGTGAGAAAAATACAAATCAAATCTATCTGGTGAATATTTCTATGAATAATCAAGCTTTTCTACACTGAGAGAAATAATTCGAAGGTACACGCATGATTCTGGTTCTTCCAATCATATTACATTGCTTCCTCAGTCACAACCACACGAATTCGACACCCTATTCATACCATCATGGTTACGTATTCTATCTAGACTGAGAATATTTTTCCGTAAAGTATCCCAAATCGCATGTCCATGCAGTGCGACCCGCGCAGCTGATTTCTTCATATCAGAGTTTGCAAGATCTTCCGTGGGATTGAATTTCGGTCATTTAAAATCTCCCCTGTTCATGAACCACCTCCAACTCCCGGGGTCCCTCTGTATGGCTGGGAACTTTCATCTTTGCAACAATTCCTTTTTTCAATTATCCGTCTTTAGTTAGAAGATAACAACTATCGCGATCAACGATATAAGAAACACTCGAATTCATCAAATTCTTGTTTACTGCAGAAGTATTTCATCTGCCGTGTTCTTCTTCTACAATCAACCCTCATCCATCCTATTAAATACTAAATTGCTCAAAAGGGAAGGCAAGTCCACCCAAGAATTTTATGAGTATACGTCATCGTTGAGTCGCCAAATCTAATTCATGAAGACTACAATTCTACAGAATTCGTGAATACCTTCATTGCCTGAAATAGAATATTCTTGGGTGCTGCAGCCAGCCATGAAGAAAGCACATCAGATCCCCCAACGTTCTACCAGTCTCCAGAAAACTGGAGAAGTACAAGCAATCTGAGAACTTGTTCGACACTCTCTCCGCTTTTTCAAGTATAAATCATTGTACCATAATACTCCTATTGATACTTTAGCGACAACACGCTCCCAAATGATTGACAACAACTTAACAATTTCCACAAGCCTTACATGATGATTTTTCCACTCAGCTACATCAGCAACCATAATCACTATATGCACCTCACCATCAAGCAGGACGCAATGAGCAAATGAACTGCAATTCATTAGTCAACCTCCACTCAACTATCTACGCATTAAACCGCCATTTATTATTTTCATTTTACAATCAGAGTTTTGCGACCCCTAGCTACTCTTCTAACTTTAGAAGTCTGATGCTGCCAAGTAGACTTCATCTCTGAACAACCTATACTTAACACTTAACATAATAAAACTTGTGCTCTTATGTTTTGAAACCAAGCCGCGTAGTTTCTCAATAACTAACTACCGGCTGCATTTGTTCAATTTTTATTCCACAGGACAAATTGCTACATCGTTTCACTAGATCTCTAAACACTGATTAAAAAGATGAATATAAAGGCACAAGTATGACCACCCGGGATGCGTCCATAGGAGGATCGTTCACGGGTCTAGAATAGACCACTGGTGGGATTTCAGAGTCATTTGGTTCCATATTAGAATAACTGCATGAAGCTGTCAAAAGATTTGAACAGCACATTTCGATCTTATTTGATACACGCAGGGAATGATGCTCCAAAAAGGATGAATTCCACCTTCACCGTGATTCGACTGAACAAGAAAGAAGAATACTAAATTTCACCTACCGTAAGAGAAAAGTCCTACTTTTGTTTTGTGTTTTGAATTCGAATTTTTAATTTAACTGTGTCTCGATTTTTAGACGGACCAAAACCTATCATCAATTTATCTGCTATTCCACAATTCTTGACAACTTACATTGAATTTATCCGCTATTTCTCAGTCAACACTCGCAGTCTCACACAATTCAATTCTGGATACTGTACCGAATTTGCCTATTGACCATACAACAAAAAATTATCAACCGCAACGATAGGCTCTTGAAGCTACCACCTTTCAATTTCTGAAATTCTTTTATGCGATCCTATTTACTGATGCTAGAAACAAAGGGTTCATCTGTTTTGTACCCGCCATAAAGGTACTTCCTGTCTATCTGTCCATCGGAAGTCTGACCCTTACCGAGAATTTTGGTGGATGAACAATCTACTTATATGAATTGTATTCTAAAGTCTTTCTATAAATAAATATACGCTAACTGACAAATAAGCTTATCGTTACGATACGCTCTCAACATATATTATTGGTTATCGAAACCTTCCAATATATTAATTCTACTTTGTCAAAATGTCTACACTGCGAATCATGTCACGCTTCGCTAATTAATTGTCGCTTCTATCATAGATATCCTCAAGTTGATCAAAGATATGAAACAACATGCACCTGTGAATGATTTGGATTAACACATTCAAATTAAAACATAACACAACTGAATTTGCTATACTTAGCTTATATTACAACCTTATTCCAAATGGATTTCGATGTGCGCCGTTTTTGTTCATCCAAATTAGAAAAGGATAATTTATCCGACAGGATTTTATTGAGTGATTATCGTCTAAATAGTCGATTGTGTGATCTACTGACTTTTCCAAGTATGTCTTGATGTCCTCAGTATGTCTTGGCATCCTTGCAGGAAGGAAATGATAGCTTGTTTCTTTTCCGAGTTAACGAACACGTCCGAATTTCCGAGGGCGCGAAAATATTTGCGCTACACGCATCTTCACATTTTTTACTGTTGTTTACTCTGTACAGCACAGAACACATCACTAACAGTCGCACTTGCACTTTTCTGATAAAACACAACAAATATTTTGTCACTCCTGAATGTAAATCCACCCACGCCTTACTTCATGAGATTCAAGACAATGATCCCTGGACTTCCTTAAATATATGTGGCGCCTCCACCATTTTTCTACCAAACGAGACGGTTCCATTGTCAAGATCAAATGAGGGGCGAGGTGAAAAAATAATGAAAACACTTTTTCTGGCCAAAAATATAACGGCGTCCTTCATTCACTAGATTTATAATCTCTCCAGTGGTTTTACGCGTCCACGTCTGGCAATATTTTCGTCGAGCACAACATTCTCTTATCCTTCGACACGTCATCCTGTCTTTTTTTGTAGTCCTTTGTATTCCCAGATCCCGTCCTCCTTCATCCCTTATACCGTTCGACAGATATTCTTCACAAACCTCAATTTGTTTCACCTCTGCAGGTATTCGACAAGAGGTACCATTTCACCTTTTCCTGGTCAAGGTTTTCCTTGGAGATCGAGATCTTTCCACTCTCCGTATTCAGACTTGCATGTTACTCTAAGGAGCAACTTCAGAACACTACCATCGTTGACTGCCGACGTGTAAACATTATTCCACCGTCATATAATCAAAATTCAGAATATAAGCTCTCGTAATCGATAAAGTCCCTCAGACATGAGTAAGATCGGAGAATTCTAATATAACTGAAATAAATATTATCCTTTCAAATTCATCCAACCTTCGCTCTCTATCATAAAGAAGTAACAACAATCAATTAACTTCGCTCTTCATTATCGAAAAGACAATTCAAAAATATTCAACTCTGAAAGCTATATGATATCATATTAATCTTTCAGGTCACATATGGTCACAATTCAGGCAATAAAAACGCTTCCCCTTTATAGATTGTCTCGGCCACAGAAACTACCCACAATTTGTTTACAATAACAATGACTCTGCAGGGGTCTGATTCTGGACTCAGGTAGATGGGTTCGCCCGTCGGTAACAACAACTCACACCCAAAAGCGATGCATAGAAACGGAGAAAGAAATTACAAGCTGATGGATGTCAAGTCGAGTTAGGAAGTGGAGAAAATAGGAATGTCCCCGCAGTGCACTTCAGCGAACCGGAGCCTATTCGTAAGCGACGCCTCAGCACAACCGAGAAGAGCGCGAATCCACCAGGATCTTCGAAACAAGGGCATGAAAAACCTGCTATGAAACTATGTAGGAAAATAGAGTGTGAAAGATGAGAGCAACCAGGACTTTCCAGACAGACGAGTGATAAATCCAAAATACCTGATTGGAACAAGGCACGAAATCTTGTTAAATTGTACCCAGTTCTTAGGAAAAGGATCGAGAGACACTTGGAGCAATAACTATAAGCTCCCTACGACTCATTACAATAACAAGGAGAGATGCAAAGCCCCAGGGAATTAAGAATTGGAATCCTGAGAGATCGACAAAAAAGGAAATGGTGCAGCGGCCAGGAGCGGGTATGCAAGGAGGCATTTTATGAAGAATCGAACGCAGCATCAAAGAGAACTTGTATTCCAACTACAAACCCTAGTTAAAATCAGAATTCTGTGGATAGGTAGTACATATGCGACGGAGCAATGTGGGTAGGAAAGAGCTAACTTGGAGAGCTTTAGAATTGAGGGTTTACTCTCTGTCTCTGACTCTGAGTCCTTTATTATCTAATGTGAATCAAATAAAAATAAAAAAGGGATATTTTTTCCACCTTTCCTCCTAAACACATTGTCCTATATCAGAACAGAAATAAATAGGCAAAAGAATAAATTCAGAAGTTACATTTGAATACGGGTTTGAGAAAAGAGTGTAAAATGAAATTATGCGATAAAGAATTTATTTAAAATCCACTACTGGGTCTAATCTGATAATATTTAGCAAATAAGAAAGAAAAGAAAACCCATGAAAAATTAAGGATAAAAAGAGAGAGATAATATTTAATGCCGGATAAAAAAAAACAATTTAATCATTCTAAAATGAGGCTAACAAATCGAAGAGAGGAGACTAAATTTATAATAGTCAAAAGATAGAATATACTTTTGTCTATCTATAAGTGAGGTGTTTATTTATCACTTATCTTAAACTCATATTATCAACGCGAAGATAACAATGTAGGCCAATTAAAACTTCATTGGTGGAACTGACGAAATGAGGCACGTTGAAGAGAAATTATAATTTTTAGATTCATATAAATAAGCCAAAGGAGGTTTGACTATATAGAATAACTAAAAAAAACGATTTGGATAATTTAAATGGAAAACTTTAAAATCCTAATTTTAGCGCGCGCTTCCCTAATTTAAAGTAAGAACAATTATTGCCTTTAACAGATCAAACTTGAGAAGAGATATAGGAGAATTTTTTTAGACAAGAATAGTTGTTATAAGTTGAAGAGTGATGTCTGAAGCCAAAGGTTTTCAATTATAGTTGGCCCTCGTGAAGAAACCTTCTGAGTGAATTAGTGTTATAACTCTGTAAAGCTCTTCACCTGGAGTGGCTGCTGGTGATATTGACCAGCGGCCCGTGTCGGAGCGGTCTTATGGAACTAGTGTGTCGTTTCAGTGAACAACACGCGACTTCTAAATTGATCTAAAACCTATCCTCCCTCCTACACATCCCTTTCATACCTTCACCATATGAATTCCTCGAGCCACAGTAGTACAACAAGGCTAGAACCAAAAGAGTTATGGTTACCCCGAAAGGGATTTGGCTTGATGGTATCATAATAAAAAATCATAGTTACTGGTTCCACTTGTCGGATAAAACCCGGATGGGACCGGTAAGATTCTACACGAGAGGCGAGTGCCATATAGGTATCGGGTAGGAACCAGTTGGAAACGAATTTCAGTCTTCGCCAGTATTTTATTTCTGGTTCCATTTATCGGATAAAAACCGGTTAAAACCAGTTAGAATATTTTTGCAACTCAATTTCTGTTGCTATTTTCCGAATAAGGACCGAATGTGCTTCTAACCGATTTCTTTCCGGTTTCTATACGTTCTTTACGCGATGTTTTGAGCCAAACCTATAATCTCTACAATTCAGAAGAATTTTAGAATACTAAAGGACCAAAATCCGAATATTTTTTTTTAAATATAGAACCTTTTATATACGGAATAAACCTAATTTCTTTTCCTCGTTCTTCAAAATTCCTCTCATAGAAATCCGTATGAATTCCGTCTAAATAGGGACATTTTTCGAGTTCCATTTTTTATAACTAACACATCCCGCATTCGCCCGGAATAAATTCAGATTAAATTCGTACTCATTTCAGACAAGCTCGAAGTTAAAAAGAAATAGCGATTGGGATAGGATACCGATTGAATTGGACAAAATTTTAAATGCAGAGGGTTTAAGATGTACTTAAAATTATATAGATATATTATATTATCATATTCACCAATAAAGTTGAGGATAACTGCCAAGGATAACACCAGAGCATAAGCGATGATCATTTTTTTCAAATTTTAAGAAAAACGTATTAATGCGTTAGTAAAGAATTTGGTGAACAGTACGAGTAATGATTGTTCCGGTGCTTCACTGGAATATATACTGTAGTTCTTATCTTATAGATTATACTGGAAGGCGTCAAGCTTGTCTTTGTGACATGATTATATTTCATTAATTAGTATTAACTACAGAAATTTAATACTTGATACGTTAAAAATGATATCACTATTCATATAATCTTCCAAGTTTCATAGGAATCCGGTTTTTACATGAGAAACTGATAAATAGTGTCTGCTTTAAAGTCAATATATAAACCGTTGTACAATGAAGTAATTATTCATTAAATTGAGCGAGATAAATGTGCCTCTTGTTGGTATTGGCTTGCCATCCACACTGAAAACGAAAAATGGCTGAACAATGACGAATACTAACGGCAAATATTTACTGATATGAGTATTCTCTACATGTCCCACATTGATGTCGTATTTCAATGTAAACTAAACAATATTGTTGTATCTCCTTTCTTTAAAAGTAACTTAATTACAAGAAGGAATTATGGAAATTATCAATACCTGTAATAAATATGTAACAAACTTTAATTAATTCAATAAACTTCCTAATGCCATTTGTCGAATAGAAATCGGGTGTGACCGGTCAGATAGTACACCAGTGTCGATTGCCGTGTTGGAATCAGGTTCGAACCGGCTAGAAACAAATTTCGGTTTCTGCCAATGTACTGTTTCTGGTTCCATTTGTCAGAGAGAATACAGTTAGGATCGGTCAGGTTGTACACCAGTGACGAGAGCCATGTAGGAATCGAGTAGGACCCAGTTAGAAACGAATTTCGGGTTTTGTCAATCTTTAAATATTGACGAAGGTCGAAGATCGTAAACAAAACAACAACAAAATCGTAAATAAAAACCGTAAACAAAAGAGTTTTCTATGCATTTTTTGGCCTGGAAATTGCTCTCGATAAGGTGAGCAGATCTAAACTTAGGGAAGTTCTGAAAGATTGCGGAGTAAATGGTTGGCTTCTGAAAGCGTTGAAGGCAATATATAATGTTAGTAGAGCGAGTGAAAGAGTAAATGCTTAACTAAGCGATTGGTTTGATATTAACCAAAGCATTAGGCAAGGCTGCGTTACGTCCTTCCAGATGTTCAATATATACATGGACAAATGTCTAAGAGTGGCTCTCTTAGACGAAAAAGTTGTTGATCTCGCAACAGTGAAGGTACGTGGATTGGCGTTTGCAGATTATAAGATTGTTACGTCAGAATCAGTCGACGACTTCCAAAAAATAATAAGCCAACTGGATATCAGTATAAGGAGTATGGGTCTGAAGATTAACGCGAATAAAACAAAAATTATCCTGTCTGTAAGAAGAGGTGAGAAAACAGTATGCAACATTGCCTTAAAATAAGAGAGGATAGAACAAGTTGATGAGTTCGTGTATTTTGGGAGTTTATATACCGCTAATGGAAAGATATATGTAGAGATATCCAGGCGTATAAATGAGGGTAGAAAGATTATCGACAGTGTAAGGGCTACTAAGAATAGTAAGAATGTAACGAATAAAGCTAAAATTGCAATACATAATTTTGTGCTTTCAGCCACTGTGCTGTATGGTAGTGAGTTCTGGATGTATCAAGAAAATAATAGGAGTAGAGTGAACGCGGTTGGCATGCAGTTCCTGCGGAATATGTGCGGTAAGACGTTAATGGACAGTGTCATTAATGAGTGGCTTCTCAAAGAATGTGGTGTAGATGAATCACTGTTTGACAAAAGTGAAAGAAATCTGCTGAAATGGTTTGGTCATGTTGAGGAAATGAATGAAGAACTTTCGACGAATCAAGCGTATGAAGATATAGTTAGTAGTAGTGATTCCAGAGGCAGACCGGAGAAAAAATTGTTGAAATGTGTGAATGAGAGTCTGAAGTGAAGGGATATAAGGAGTTATAGAACACAAAAGCGTGCATGAAACGATCTATGGGTGTAACGAAAGCAAAAAGTGTATGCGAGAATAGGGATATATGTAGAAGAATTGTTTGTAAGAAAAAAAGTGATACCTAAAGCCAAAGATTTTGGATATTCATTGGCCCGCGTGAAGAGATTTTCTTAGTAAATTAGTGTGATGGCTTGGTGAAGCTCTTCACCTGAGGTAATTGCTGGAGAGATTGGTCAGCGACCCGTGTCGGAGCGGTCTTGTGAGTCCAGTGTGTCCTTTTAATAAACAACACGCGACTTGTGGATTGATCTGAAATCTAGCCCCTCTCCTATACATCTCTTACATACCCTTACCATATAAATTCCTTGATCTCCAGTACTACAACGAGGCTAGAACCAAACGAGTTACGCCTACCTTGAAAGGAATTCGGCTCAATGGTATCATAATAAAAAATAATATTTTCTGGTTCCATTTGTCGGATACAATCCGGTTAGGACCGGTTAGATTGTATACCACGGTCGAGTGCCGTGTAGAACTCGGTTAGGAAACGCTTGTTAATGATTTCCGATTTTTTTCCAATATTCAGTTCCTGGTTCCCTTTTTCATATAAAACTTGGTTAGGACCAATTAAATTGTACATTGGTGTCGAGTGCCGTGTAGGAATCGGGTAGGAACCGACGAGAAACGAACTTTGGCCTTTACCAATATTGACTTTCTGGTTTAGTTTGTTTGACAGAGCTTGGTCAGGACCGGTAAGATTGTACACCAGTGTTAAGTGCCGTGTAGAAATTGGGTAGATGCTGGTTAGAAACGAACTTCGGTTTTGCCAATATTTCATTTCTGGTTCCGTCGGATGTAAACCGGATAGGACTGGTTAGATTGTACACCAGTAGCGAGTGACTTGTACGGATCGGTTAGGCACTGGTTAGAAACTAATTTTAGTCTTGTCCAGTATTTAATTTCTGGTTCCATTTGTCGGACAGAAACCGGTTGGAACCAGTTAGAATATTTTTGCAACTTTATTTCTGTTGCTATTTTCCGGATAAGGACCGAATTTTCACCTAACCGATTTATATCTGGTTTCTATACGTTTTTTACACGATGATAATTTTTCTCAAATTTTAAGAAAAATTTATTAATGCGTTTATAAAGTATTTTGTTGATAGAATAACTAATGAATATTCTGGTGTTTCATCAAAATATGTACTATAGTTGTTATCTTACGGGAAATACTCGAAGGTGTCAAGCTTGTCCTTGTGACATATTTTTATTTCATTAATTAGTATTAACTACAGAAATTTAGTTACTTGATTCGTTAAGAATGACATCACTATTCACATAATCTTTCAAGTCTCATAGGAATCCGGTTTTTACATGAGAAATTGATATATGTTGTCTGCTTCAAGTTCAGTAAATAAACCATTGTTTGGTAAAATAATCATTTATTAAAGTGAGCGAGATACACCTGTGTCTGGTTGGTAACAAAGTTTCTGCGATAAACTAATACTTATAATCTTTTAGATACGTAGGTTTCATAATCATTCTGCCTGATCTTGTTATAGTCTCACTATTATTTTCTTCGTTTGCAATCGGTCTAGTGACGTTACTCCTTATCAGTGTAGTAATCTTAGTTTGTGCTACAATGACATCTTTCTCCCTGATAGGACTGACAAATGTCATGCTAATGCTATTCGGAGTCTGTTTTCCACTGGCTCCGCTATCTAACAAACTATCCATAATTTACTTTACTTTTACTTCACTTTACTATATTTCATATAGTGGTTAGTATATATTTGTATAGGCTCTCGGTCATAAATCATTGCTAAAGGATGCAAAAGTTTTATGGATCGATTTGGGATTAGAGAGATTACAGATTTTAGA
>JAUMHM010121981.1:0-19855 GCA_032362435.1 Melikaiella ostensackeni | reverse complement strand
AGCCAAAGCATCTCCAGCAGGCACAGTTGATGTTCCACTGTTTACCGTTTGTCGCAGATGTTCTTGCTGGCCAGATTGTTGGACGGTGAGTTCTGCCTGACCATCACGCAGCTCACCATCACCACCGTTCCGAATGCTGTGGCCCCCTGCGGTGGCTTCAGGGGCGCCCCAACGATCCTCGGGTAGCGACCATCGTATCAATTTATTCACGAAACTCTCCATTATTTTGGGTTCTGGGTTCTGGGTTCTGCTTAGTCCGCTTCCTCTTCGTTCTCCGCCTATTTGGCATGGGAAACCCTGTCAGTATTAATGCTACCGCCAACATAGCCGTCGAAGTCATAGAAGGAAAGCTCCAGTTCTTCTGGAGGCTTCTGTTCGCGAATTTCGATAAATCCTGTAACTCAAATTGACGTTAGGTGGCGCTTTATTAGAAATCTTTGTCGTTTAGATTTGCTTCGACCTATTGCGATTGAGAAGAGAGAAAGGGAGAAGAGGTTGGATTATTTCCAAAAGAGAAAACTGGTAAGTAAATATGTAATTATTCAAACCAATAAAGATAAGACAATTCCTAAATTGAAAATGATTGAGATAATTTTTTTTTATTTGTAAAATACACTATTTTGGCGGTAGCAAATATTTTTAATGTCCTTTTAATTTTGAATAAAATTTAATAATGCTAATTATTATCTAGTGATCAAAAATAAATACCAAAATGATTGAAAAATAGTGGTTTATCAAAGGACCGGTCGTTATAATAATTAACTCTGGTAGTCCAGGTGTTGAAAATACATCTTTCTCGGGAAAGTTGTGTTGTGAACTGAAATTTAAGATACCCGGATGGTTTTTTAAATATCTTGTTGTTTCAATAAATAAACCTGGCAGTCCAGGTGCTTATTAAACATTTTCCTCGGGAAAGTTGTGTTAAGTATTGAAATTCAAGGTAGTCTGATGGTTTCTCGAATGGTTTTTCGAAGGTTTCGTCGTTCTTAAAAGTAATGCTGGAAGTCCAGGTGTGAAAAATACATCTTCCTTGGGAAAGTTTGGTTGTGAACTGAAATTTAAGATACCCGGATGGTTTTTAAAGACCTTTTTGTTCCAATCATTAAACCTAGTAGTCCAGATGTTGGAAATACATCTTTTTCGAGGAAGTTGGGTTGCGAACTGAAATTTAAGATACCCGAATACTCTTTCTGAAGGTCTTGTTGTTCTAGTAATTGAACCTGGTAGTCCAGGTGCTTATTGCACATCTTCTTCGGAAAATTTAAATAGAGTATTGAAATTTAAGGTTCTTTGATGAGTTTTCAAAGGTTTCTTCGTGCTTGAACGTGATCCTGGTAGTCCAGGTGTGAAAAATACATCTTCCTCAGGGGAGTTTGGTTGTGAAGTGGAATTTAAGATACACAAAAAACCATCAGAGTACCTTAAAGTTCCATACTTAACTCCTCGAGAAAGATGTTTAATAAGCACCTGGACTAGCAGGTTTAATTATTGTAACAACAGGACCTTTTAAAAACCATCCGGCTATCTTTAATTTCAGTTCACGATACAACTTTCGCGAGGAAAATGTATTATCAGCACCTTGACTACCAAATTTAATTATTAGAACAACAAAACCCTTAAGAATCATTTGAGTATCTTAAATTTCAGTTCACAACCAAACTTCCACGAGGAAGGTGTATATCCAACACCTGGACTACCAGGTTTAATTATTATAGCGACTGGACTTTTGATAAACCATTATTTATAATCATTTTGTTATTCATTCTTCATTACTAAATAATAATCCGCATTATTAAATTCTTATTAAAGTTAAAAAGACGTTAGATAGATTTTGCACCATTAAAAAAGTGTATTTTACATATACAAAAATTAATTATTTGCAACAGTTTCAATTTAAGCATTGTTTTATCTTTATTGATATGCATTAATAACATATTCACTCACTAATTTCCTCTTCTTAAAATAATCCGAACTCTTCTCCCTTTCTCTCCTTTCACTATCGCATTTAAAAGTCGAAGCAAATTCTAGCGACAAAGAATTCTAATAAAGCACCGCATAACGTCAATTTGAGTTACAGAATTTATCGAAATTCGCAAGCAGAAGCCCATCTGTCAGTTATTTCAACACGCCAATGAATCTAGAGATTTTTGCGGCAAAATGCCTTTTAGGGAAAATGAGATTTCGGACAAATGAATGCCTACCACTCGATGATGTTAGGTGTTTTAGGCTATCACGTCAACTAGCAAAATGGACGATAACGAGGTTCAAACAATAGCTTCGGACACATGGGACGAAGCTTCATTTTTCGAAATATTTTCGTAAAAAATAATTTCCGACCATCAATGTTTCTCAACATTTTTCATTTTTCAAAATCTATTTATGTATGTTTGACCTTGATGTATATTGAGTAAAATTTTTGAAGGCTAGAAAGGTTAAACTTAAAACCAAATGATGGAACAATTTTCTAGAAAATAAATCTTTTTTCAATGATCGTTTCAAGGAGTGCGAAAATCATAAAATTTTTGGTGTCTGGTTACCGAAATGTTATTGCTGAGCTATATTCAGAAGAATCCGACAAATCGATTCAGCTTTTGAGACACTCTTTAGGGTTCCAAGACGAAGGTCATATTATTTAACCAGGTCAATCCAATACAAAAAAATGTAGAACATTTTCAAAGCTGAAATCATAGTTTTTCCAAGAGTTTGAGGAGTTGTTATCAAAGATGCCGATGTATGACAAAAAGACTTAAAAATTATCTCAGCGACACTTTTGAGTTCGCTTTGTTGACATCGTTTTTATGTGCCGATAACTCAACTTCATTGAAGAAAAATTTTATGATTATATTAGAATAAACACTTAAACCTGTTTTCGAGTATTTGTAACGAACTCTTTTATTTTCTGACTGATTTTGATAAAATTTTGGGAATCCATCAAAATGCTTTACATCTTAGGCAATTAAAAATGGCGCAATATCACGAAAAAAAAAAATTTTAATAATTGCCATTAGTTCTGAGTAATTTTGAAGTTCAAAACAATGACAATGTAAATTTCTATTTTAAATGCAAAAATTGTGTGTTTCTCCTTGATTAGTGTACTTCAGAACAAATATTGCAATATTTCAAAATATTGCTTCACATTTTTCCAACGAGTTCCTCTTTTATATTGTGGGAAATCAAGGCTCTGTGTCGTTCAAATTGTAACATATTTTTTGTTTCATTATATTTTAATATTTTATTTTCATTCTTTTCATGAGCATTATAGCTGAGTTTACATAAAACTTTTTGTACATAGTTCATTCACCGCTTTCAAAGTATTTTCCATGCAATGTCGAAGTAACGTAGTTAAAATATTTCAATCTACTTGCAGATGATTTAATACGAATATTTTTTTGAAATAATGTGAAATTGTTAAGTTTGAAGGTAATGTAATATGGAAGTGTATGCATTGCGATGTCTCCGCCAGACTTATTGATAGATCAGTGCCGTGAAAATATAGCGCCCTGTTTTTAGAAATGTGTCATTGCTTACTTGCGCTTTGAATTCTTGAAAATCAAGTTTTATACATTAGGTGTGGAAAGCATGCTGCTATTATTTGAGACATAACTGAAGCGAAAAGATAGCCATAAATATCCTAAAAACTTTCAAGTCGTTGCAAGAAATAATTTTCTCATCGCAAAGCGTACATTTTTGAAGAATTTATAAGTTCTCTTTTATAAATTAATAAAACGATTCACACACATAATTAAAATTCTTTGCCACTCCTTTCCAAAAACAATTTTCGTATTTTCAAAAGCCAATAACAGAACGAAAATTTTTTCCCCTTTGCAAATTGAAAAATGTACATTTCTTCCTTACATATGTATAATTGTATATATAACTATTCTTTCAATCAACTTATCCCAGATGACTCATTCATTTTTCAATAAAGTACAGGGCCTGAAAAATTCTGGACCTATTTCATGTAGCCATTTAGTCACAATTGTAATCGAATAAACACACCATTATAAGAACACTTTGCGTTTATTATACAAATATTGTTTGTAATTGCACGATGAAGAAATTGCCAGTTCTTTAAAAAATGTGATGATTTTTCAAAATTATTTGTATCGTTGGAATTATGTTCTTACTTACAATTAGGGTAAGTTTAAGTAAACTGGAGCCCCTGGACAAAGCGGGTCTCACGGATGTGGGACGAGCATTTGGGCAGTGACGTCATGTTAGTGAAAAGTGACAAGTGGAAGCACTCGTGACTTTTTCTAGACAAAATGAAAATCTGTGTGTTTTCTTGCGACTTTTGTGAAGTTGAGCATTTTGATTATCACTAGTAATTGCTACGAAATAGTTGCGTGCAAAAAAAACAATTCAGTTTTTTCCATTGCAGATTGCAGATTCAGTACACCGCCTAAACGCGATGTGAAGGAGTTTGGAATGGAGGAGTGGATATATCGCTGATCGCTGATATGTCGCGTCGAAAACAAGAGTTCACAATTTGGCAATAACGAGATTTTCAAGCTTTTCTGCTCACAAGACATAATGAAATTCGAAAAAATGTTTGGTGGCGTCAAGAAAATTGTCGTTTCTAAACTGCATAATACTTATCTACTTGTCAGTAAAAAAAATACTGAAGTTTCAGTCCAATTTCTGTAACTACTTTGCAAGCAAAAAATTAATTATCACAAAAAGTTTGAGTTGATGTAATAAAATAGATATAATAATATGGTGGACCTGGTATGATTTGATATGATCGCGATAATATGATCGTCCTGAAAAGTCAAGAGCATGACTCGAAAGTCCGATTTGAAATTTCCCGGAGATTTTAGGTGACTTATGGTAAGTTACTATGAATAATCCGACATGTTACCGTGAATTTTTGAATCCATCTTCCGGGTTTGGTTGAGTTTTCGAGCCGGGTCGGGCCTCCGGGTTTTACATCTGGTTTGCGAACCCAAAACCCGGCCTGGCCAGGTCAGACAAATGGCAGTCGGATTTTTAAAAATTTTGAATATCTGTAGAGTTGACCAAGAACCAAACCTGAATGGAACGGAAGCAAAATCTATGGTTTTAAACTCTATTTGGCTTCTTAGTACTTTTTATTCTTGCAACAAACAACGTTCGAAATGCTTGCGTCACGCGGAAACAGCTTTAAGCGCGGCAGCGATTTTCCGCGCGAAATGAGTGTTACGGTGGATCTGTGAATTCTTTTAAACAGAAACGTGTCGATTCAAAAAAAAAAAAAACAATGCAATGGTAGCACGCGTCGAATGCCGGTTTTACAAAATTCGACACGCGAGTCGATCCAATCGAATAAATTGATCCGCAAATGAACACGCGTCGAATCGAAAATGCCACGTTCTATCCAAAAAAATGCACACGTCTATTACGCAAACATGATGACTGTTTTTTTCTCAAAGAATCTTTTTTATCCGAAAGTCTATTGAAGTTTGAAATTTTTCACTTTTTACGTACATAACCCAGTCTCTCGAAATTTATTTCAAGTAGGCCCTCTTGTTTTTTTGTGTTTGGAATTATATTCATATTCAGAAGTATATTAGACTAAACAAGTCTTTGATCTCAATTTTCACTGTGTCTTTTTGTTTGCAAACCTTTATACATCCGCTTTGTCCATGCTTCCCCTAATAGCTTGTCTAAAAGGCAAATTAAAAAATTGTCCTCAATTCGAATCGTCTGTCTGTTACAATTTTCCAACTAAAAAACTTGATCCATTTTGTTCCATAGAGTAATGGACATGCTCCGTGTTGAGTTGTCTACTTCTGTAGGAAGAAAGGCTGGAGATGCTTGGTGGAATGATGAAATCCGCATGGCTATCAAAGAGAAGAAGCAAGCATACTCGAGAACCTTAAATAGCCAAGGTCTTAGCGATGAGGAGAAGACTAGATTAGAAAATAAATATAGGGATAAAAACAGGAAAGCCAAGATCCTCGCTACCAAGCAACACCGTGGGTGCAAGCACAGAGTTATATATTGCAATTTTAGCTTTATTCGTTACATTTTTACTTCTAGTAATAGCTTGTACACTGCCGATAATCTTTTTACCCTCGTTCGTACGTCTGGATATCTCTGCATCAATCCATCCGTCAGCAGTAAATAAGCTTCCAAGATACATGAACTCATCAACTTGTTCTATCCTCTCTTCGTTTAGGCAATGTTGCATACTGTTCTCTCACCCCTTCTTCCAAGAAAGATAATTTTTGTTTCATTTGCGTCAATCTTAAGATCCATACTTTTCATGCTGGTATTCAGTCTGCTCATCATTCTCTGCAAATCGTCAGCTGATTCCGCTGTAACAGTTTTATCATCTGCAAACGCCAGTCCACGTACTTTCACTGTCCCGAGATCAGCACCCTCATCCTCTATGAAGGCCATTCTTAGATATTTGTCGATGTATATATTGAACATCCAGGAGGACGTAACGCAGCCTTGCCTAATGCCCTGGCTTTATATCAAACCAATCGCTCAATTGTCCATTCACTCTTGAACTCGCTTGACTACCATTGTATATTGTTTTTATTGCTCTTAGAAGCCAACCATTCACTCCATAGTCTTCCAGGGTTTCCTAAAGTTTAGATCTATTCACCTTATCGAAAAGTTTTTCAAGATTAAAAAATGCACAGAAAACTCTCTTGTTTACTTTCAAACTCTTTTCTATGATCTGTCTCAAGCTAAATATCTGACCCGCACATGATCTTCGAGGCATAAATCCACATTTATTTTCCCAGATCCTTTGTTCAGTTATTCCCATGACCTTCTCAATCAGTATCTTGGTAAATATTTTGCCCACGGTACCGTGTAGGCTAATCGCTCTATATTAGTACAGTCGCCCTTATCGCCCGGCATATTCCACCACCGCTCTTAAGCATTTCAGCAGCGATGCCATCTATACCAGCAGCCTTACCATTCTTTAGTTTCCTAATCACGGGTATAACGTCGTCGATATTGATTCTTCTTCCGCTACCTACAACGGAATTGTCTAACGTATTCTCCTCAATGGGAAGGTTGTTATGCTCCATAGCTTGACCTCCATACAATCTCTTTAAAAAATCTCTCATACAGTCCTTCACTTTGTCCGAATCCCATACCATTTCACCATCAGAATGCTTGATTCCGACTACATCAGTGCTAGCGCTCCCTTTCCTAACCTTCTTAACCCATTTCTTTTGAGTTCGAGTTGGTGTTTATGGTTCAAATTTAAGTTTTTGAGAATTTTGCGGTTATTGAGTTATGAAATTGTGCTGATTTTTGAAGTGGCTTCGAACAGCCTGGCGCCCGACTTAAAGTTTTGGTTGAGTTTAAGAGTTTTGGACTTCGAAATTGAAAAGGTACAGTACCGAAGATAGATATTACTTATTATTTTGTTAAATAATAACATTTTTATATTGCGCCCAACGTGGGGCGGGCGCTAAAATTTGGAAAAAGATCCTTTAAGAAAATTTGAAGGAAACAATTTGTGAAATTTTTTTGAGTATAGAACTAGAAAAGTCATAGAAGGCCTGGTAGCTGAATTTTGAGTAATAGATCTAAAATTCAGTGGGAACTACTAATAGCTGAATTTGGATAAGAAAAATCATTAGTTTTAGATTAAGAGTTTAGAAACTTGGAAAATATTTGCTTTGAACATATATCTTTTTAAATCCCGAAAAATTAATTTGATACCAGAATCAGAATTAAATAGTTCCTCTAGGCTATTTTGAAAGGGAGAAGCCTCAATTCTTTTCGAAATTTTGCATACAGAAATTCTGAGAAATTTTGACCCGGTGTAATTCTCCGAAAATCGATAACTCCCTTTAATCCGAATACCCCCTTTTGAAAAGAATATTTCGAAAATAATAATAGAGCTTTGGAAACTCAAATATTTATTGTTCTTAGAATCCACTATGAACTAGAATTGTCGGCTTTATACTCATAAAATTCTGATTAGAATAACGCGTGTCATTTATTTACTTGACCTTGACTAAACTCCATCAAAATGGCTGTTAGAAAGAGTCCCGAAGATTCTTGGATATTTTCATTAAATGAAGAAGATTTAGTCACGGAGTTCGTTAACCGTGGAGTACCGTCAGATGGAAGTGTCCTTATCTTACGAGAGCAGTTATTAGGATTTGAACGTGCGTCGCGAAACGAAATCATAGTTGTGGATCCCGCGAATGGAATAAGAGAATCGAGAGAATCCTCTTTGAATGAGACTCAGGAAACTTATGAGTCTGATGCAGAAAAAGCAAGGTTAGATTCTGAAAGTATGGTCACTGAATTTGAAAAAAATAATAGCCCAATTAAAGATAGAGTCGATATTCAAAGTCACTAGTATCGCTAGTCAGACTGCTGAACTACCTCAGGGGAGTGAAGAAAACACGATTGTCCTTGACGATAGTTTAGAAGGTCAAGCTTCGGCTTTGAGTTTGGATCCCACAGATGGGGCGATAAAACGAAATTTACAACAAAACAATTCGAGCTCGTTATCAGAATTAACTTCTGGGCCCCAGAAAACTACCGAGAGTTATATAGAAGATAATTTCGATCGTTTTAATAGAGGATAACCCAGATTATATGAGATAGACTTTATCCTTCGTATGACTATAGTCGATCGTGACATACCCATTTTTGCGAACGCGATTTTGACTCAGTTAACCCGTTCATGACCGCTACAGATTCGGGTAGAGGCCGTAATACAGATTTTCGTAGAATGGATTCGCGCAATCTCTCTCGTCGTGACGAATTCCTCGATAGTCAATATCCCGAGAACCTATTTAATAATAATCGTCATAGTTCCAGTAGACAACATCGAGATACCGGAAGTCCTTATCGACACACCAAAGATAGATATAGAAATCCAAATAATGTCTCTAGTTTCCGAACATATTCCAGGGATCGATTTGCCGATAATAATGAACCAGATCGATATCGAAATATCGGAAGTGATTATCGACTACCCACTAAAAGACGACGAGATACCCCTAGTAACCCCTGTCAACCCCAAGACCCTGACCACGAGTCCTACTTGGAATTCCCCCCACGAGCTTGTAGTACCGCCATATGATCCAGTCGACCCCATGTAACTTTTGACTCATCTTTAGACCCTTCCAACGAAAATACCTCTCGCCCAGACTATTATACTACCCAATTCCATTCCTGTCGTGGTTTAGCCCCACTTAGCCCTGCCGTTACGTATGATATAATGCGTAAATGAAATATTAAATATTTCGGGTGCTCGCGATGAAGATGCGGATAATTACCTTAAGCGCCTAATAGAAGGTCGATCTATCCTTCCAGTCAACGACATGGTTCTTTTGCGTTTATTACCCTTTTTTCTGTCGGGCATTGCTTTAAATTGGTATAGGAAAATGCAATCGACATGGTGTACGTTCGATCAGTTTGCCTTCGCCTTCCGTTCTACTATAGATTCGAAGATTCAGACTTTCTGTTTGAATTACGTCAAATGATTCATAAGAGGACTCACGGAGAGCGAGAATCAGTAGTCGACTACCTCACGTGCCTAATATTCGTGCTTGATCGCCTAGATCCTCCATTTATTGAGGCTGAGGAGATAAGTTACGCTCACCGTAACTTCTTACCTCGGTACCAGTTAACGATTCAGCGAAGAAAGGTACATAGTCTTGCTCACCTGGAGAAACTAGCTATGTCGGCAGAGAAATGCAATAAGTTTGCTAGAACATATAGACCTCCCCCACCACCTGAACGTTCTTTAATATCCGATCTAGCATATTGTGAGAATAAAAGTAGATATCCTAATAAGCGTAAAGAGAGAATAGCATTATTTAATGAACAAGAGCCCGAGATAGATTGGACCGAAACAGTGGATAGTTTCTTTCTAACTAAGGAATCAAACCCGAATTGGTCCTCAAAACAACAACAGAAATCTAAGAGTAACCAATCGAACCTTAATGATGAAAATTCCACCCCAATGACTCCCAATGTTTCGAATAATAACCCTAACCCCTCATTAAATCCTTTTCTAGCCCCTAGCTCTGCTGAAAAGACTGGAGCCGACAATTATCCAGTGTTGACTTATTGGAATTGCAAAAAAGAAGGTCATCGATTCTCAGAATGCAATGAGAAAAATTAATATTCTGTTATGAGTGTGGACGAAGAGATGTAACCTGTCCCACTTGTCCCAGTTATTCAGGAAATGCGACCTGAAGGCGTTGAATGCGCCCACAGCATCTCCCATATTATCTAAAAGGCCCAAAGCTTTAAATATAATGGATTTAGATTGGACTGATTCATTTATTACTGGCCAGGGTAGTAGGGGAACGTTAAAGTCCGTGGATTCCTTCCTGAGTCTATAAAATGCAATTTCAACTTTGAACACCCCTTGTTTCCTGATAACCCTGTCCCACATTTTGACCACCATCCCTTGAATATTTTCGAAAACCCCTTTTGAGTCCCGAGCCTGATATGACCCTTAATGACCATAGTCCCTCCTTGTATTTAGATCCCAATGTTGAGGATAACATCATAGTGGATTCTGATTTTAAAAGAAACCAACCCTTTTGAAATCAAGTTAAAGAAATCGAACTCCTACGTTATAAATAATTCCACGGTATTAATTGATCCAGAGATTAAAGACTACGCTAGAAAGTTCTCAGCTATCCCTATTCATAATCTTTCTGAATTACCCTGCTACCCAACACCACTGTCGAATCCTGAGCCTTTGATGTACGTAACTCTTAGAATCTTGGGAACCCCTTTTAAGGCACTGGTGGACGGAGGTGCTACTAGATCTTTCATAGGCCCAGAAGGGTTGAAAGCTATCGAAAACTTAAATTTGACGGTTGAGAAAAAACACGGTTTACTACAAGTCGCGAATAGTCAGGTTCAGTTGGTATCCCAAGAATTAATTGCACCAATGGAATTGAAGAATGGGGCCCGGCAGATGAGACTTCGAATATTACCCTCACTCCCAGTAGCCTTCGCCATCGGTCTAGACTGCCTTAAGAATTTTAGCAATCAGATACATTTTGTAGGCAGGATGAGGTGATGTGATGGATGTGGTGTTATAAAAGTGACCCCTCTAGAATATATGGTTTTGACTTAGAGCAATGGACAGGAGATAGGTGTTGTGAGCTTAGCGAGTTAACAAGTAGTCAGGCCAATATTTTAAAAGAATTCCTGAAGAAGGACATACCGGAGGAGACTGAAAAACCAGGGTTAACAAATCTAGCCGAACACGTGATAATGAGCCCTCTGAAAGTAGTTGAGCATCTCCTGTGATTATGGTTAAGAAGCCAGATAAAAGTTACCGCTTCTGTTTGGACTTTCGCAAGGTTAATGAAGTTACAAAAAGAGACGCGTACCCATTACCCCAAATGAACGGTATATTGGACAAACTACGCCGGGCGAAATATATCATACCAATTTCACGACAATTGCAGCCCCCTTAACCCTGTTATTGAAAAAGAAACAACGCTCGATTTGGGAGGGAGACCAGGTTCTAGCTTTTGAGCAGATAAGGGCTTATCTAGCTCAAGCACCAATCTTGTCTTGCCCTGATTTTAGCGTTCTCTTTGAACTTCAAACAGACGCCAGTAATACTGGATTAAGGGCTGTCCTTACCCAGACTGTGGATGGGGTAGAACATGTGGTATCTTTCGCTAGCAGGTCTCCAACCGACGCCAAACGAAAATATTCCACCACCGAAAAGGAATGCTTGCGGTCATCTAGGCTATACAAAAGTTTAGGGATTACGTTGAGAGATATTACTTCACGGTTATAACGGACCACAGTAGCTTGAAATGGCTACACAACCTCAAGAATGCTACGGGTAGATTAGCTAGATGGACGATGTCGCTGTTAGAATGCGATAAAAAAATTATTCACCGAAAAGGGAGTTCCCACCATGTCCCTGATGCTCTTTCTAGGATGTTCGAGGATCCTGATCCATCGGAACAAATTAATCTCATTAAAGACCCCACAACCTCATGGTATTTTAAACGATTTTTAGCAGTTACCAACTATCCAGAGAAATTCCCCACTTGGAAAATCGAGATTAACCGATTATATGACTATAGGCCCGACTCTTTAATATCTTCTTTAGTACGCGACTTGAACGAATGAAAATTGGTTCCCAGTGATGGAGAACGCGAGATTATCCTCGAAGAAGCTCACGATGATCCCCAGTCAGGTCATCTCGGTACTCAGAAAATGTATCTACGAATTGCGACGGATTACTTTTGGCCTGGATGTTACAGGGATGTATCGAATTACATTAGAAAGTGCGATACTTGTCAGTCGTGTAATCGAGCAGGTAATCTATTATTTGGTTATGAAAATTATATTTTTGACTGCGAATCCATTATCCGTATTGAGAATAGTCTAATCTATGTGAATGATTTCTTAAACACTACTCTTGCAATAATTAGAGAGAAACACATCTGATAAAAAAACAATTAACACTGCCAATAGCAATGGAGTTCCTAATAATAGAGAGTTACGCGATCTGTACATGAGTTAGTGTGTACGTGTGATCGCTGCAGGAAGGCCCAACTCTCACAAAAAACGTGCCAATAAAGATGGCCGCCACCTATAGTTTTGCTTGTTAGGCAGATAATGGTAGATGGAGCCACTCATAGGAATAAAAGTTCCAGATGGGCTGAAAAGGGAGTTGGGCATTCCTGGATTGCTGGCACCAATATGGCAGCGGTACATATGCAAGCATACGATTGTGTACCCGAGTTCACGCTAATCGTCTGCCTTCCCATTGGAGCCGCCATTTAGGTGCCAGCTTCAGCAATAGCCAATCACACGTTTACGCCAACATTGCGTAACTCTTTATTTATTAGAACTCTGAATAGCATTGCTTGACCATTTTCCGTATTCTTAGCGCATGCGCAGAACATAGATCTACCCTTCACATAGCTTTAAATACATAGCAATAAACACTTGTCTTGTTTCAAATTTCCACTATCATCAGTATCAACATCGCAGGTACACCATATTTCAAGAAAAAAATGCAGGGATTTAGAAAAGAACCATACAAAAAATGTCTATGAAACGACGAAAAATAAATTTCAGAAATTAGGGAGTATGGCAGACGAACTGCAATCATTGTTCCCGGGTACTACTACAAAACCTGAAGACGAAATTTGTAATTATTGTTACTCAAAGTTATTGGACAGACTCGATAAAGCGAAAAAAATATCGCCGCAAACATCCGAAGACTTATCATCAGCTGTATCAGTGCTAAATAGTAGCTCGTCACTTTTTAGCAGCAACACATCTGACTGATCGCTTGTTTGTAAGGCAAATCCCGAAGATGTTGAGAAATTGAACACAGGACTTGAAATTCATTCATCAACGGTTCCACCTCTCAAAAATGTAAGTGAAGTTGACCTTAGATGCAAAATCAACTACGTGGCAAGAAAACGCAAAGAGATCGCTCAAATACAAAATTCGCGGCTTTTACGTAAAATGAAAAAACTGTACGACATTATAGAAAATGAAGAATTTGAATTCCCCACATCAGAAATTTCAGATTGTCAACTTTGCGTAAACTGGTTCGAGAATTTCAGTTTGAGTCTACAAAATTTGATCCGTATGATGAAAAAATTAGACTGTTTTCAGCAGCACCTATTTTTCAAATGCCTTAAAATTTGATTTCATTGAAATAGCCTTATGTAACTGATTACATGATAAGAAAAGCAAAAAAAATTTTCAGCGAAAAAGGGAATTATAAAATGCCTAATCCATATTTAGGACATCCAATCGATAAAAATGTTGAACGAGTTGCGCTTGAATATTATTTGAATGATGATCTCAATTGTTCTATTCAAAGTCCAAACAAAAATGACACAATTAATGTTTATGAAAATGGTAATGAAGTTGTTGAGATAAAACATTACATGTCTCGCAGTATTCATGAAACGTATGAAATATTCAAGCGCGACAATCCAAACATGAAAATTGGACATTCGACATTCTACACCCTCCGACCAAAGTGGGTTGTTAAATTCCCAGCAAAGCAAGTTTGTTTGTGTATTTGTTGCACAAATTTTGAATTACTATTAGTAGAATTGAAGTACTGCCTGCGTAGGTGTTGTGTTGAAGTTACAAATTTCCGCGAAATTGTCCTATCAGTCGGAGTTTGTTCAGTGAACAACGATGCGTGCATATTTGAAGAATGCAAAAAATGTCCTAGAGTCGATGGGATAGATAACAAAATCACGGAATGTTTTCGGTACGAAATTCAAGAAGATATGACTTTCAGTTTTTGAAAATTGAATGATCTTATAAAAAAAAAAAACTTCAATAGAAATTTTTATACGAACATTATCTGAATGGACTTTGAAAGTAAATTCTCACTTGCAGTGTGAAAAAATTCAACAAAATAGTATAAGACAAGAAACAAAATCATCAAAGCAAAATTCATCTTATTTGATCTTACACATGGACTTTGCAGAAAATTGGTCAGTGATTGTAGAAAATGAAGTACAGTCATATCATTGGAAGTCAAAGCAAGTCTCAATTTTCACTGCAATTCGTTATTTTGGCAAAAACTTGGGAAGTTATGTCGTAGTAACTGATGATTTATCCCATGACTCGGCGCATGCACTGCTGGCTATTGAAAAAATTGTTTCTGATTTAAACCAACGATTTCCGGAAATTATAACGCGAAGTATGACGATGATTTCTGATGGAGCCCCAAGTCATTTCAAAAATCGGTTTCAATGAAATGAATTCAAAACTTCGACGCTTGAAAAAAATGGTTGTTTTCCGCGACAGGACGAGGAAAAGGAGCGTGCGATGGCATTGGGGGGCTTGTTAAACATTAGGCATCCACAGTTTCGTATTTCCTTACAATCAATCTCTCTCTTTTTTTTTTGTTTATTGCTGAATTAAGAATTAACAACAATCAACGGGCAATTAGTTATAACTATATTCGGTGGTACAAATTATTACAAACCTTTTTTAAAACAAATTTTCTAAATTCGGTTGATTTTTGACAAAGTTACAGACAATTGGAAAAAAAGTTCTCGCGAATAACTGAAAAAATCGATTTTCACCCAAAAAACGAAATTGCCGATAAATCTCGGGAACAATTTTTTTCGGTCAAAAAAAAATACGTGTCTCATTATTGAGACCCAATAGCAACATATTTGAGTTTTGTTCGAAAATAAATTCATGTCCCAAATAGACTGATTGAATCGAGATGGAAAGCATCGTAAGAATGTCTCTCTTAGGCAAAGAAGGTGTTGATCTTGGAACGTTGGAAGTGCGTAGATTGACGCTAGCAGATGATGAGGTTGTTACAGTAGAGTTAGTTGATGATTTGTAGAGGATTTTGAACAGACAAAATATTAGCACGAAGAGTGGGTTTCGAGATTAATGTTGATGATTTTGTGTGTTTAGTAAGTTTATTGACAATGGAAATCAATTGATTTTGATTCGGCAGTTTGGAATTTGAAATTGCGATTGGTCATTTTGGAGTTTAAAATCTTCTAAAATACAAAAAAATAGCTCCTCGTAAAATATATGAATCATTAAAACTCCAGTAACATTTCCATGATCAAATATAAAACTGTTCCGTCAGCCTTACTTTTCAACTTCACTCTAACTTTATATTTTAATACTTTATTACATTAATAACCTGCATGTCGAGCGTTAATGCGCAGCGTCACATGAAACCACGTTATCGTCGCAAAATGTTGACCGCGAGGCGTTAATATCGTGGAGATTTTCGTGAGATAAATTTCCCAGCACTGTTCTTGTTTTCAAGCTATACTCTCTGCCTCTGTTCTTCACTGTTCACTATTCTACCTCTATACGCAATTTCAGGGACACAGGCGAATGAGGTGATAAAACGTTTGACGTTCCTGCACCGCCAAATAACGCGTTACAGTGAGATGAGGGAGACAACTATTTACGGTGAAACTCACCTTTGGGAGGTTTTCGGTAGTAGACAGGAGGAGGGTAGGAGGGTAGTAAAGAAAAAGGAATGGGAGGCATATAGTAGAGTTAGTGGGTGCTGAAGCAAAAAGTTTTAAAGAAGAAGTGTGAATCCGAATGTCAGTGGGAAGACTCAGTTATCCCGAAAGGGATAGTGGAATTGATTTGTTTGTCCAGTTTGCAACCATTCTGGTAGCTTCAACTTTGTCGTTTGGCTCCTAGACGCACACATGACGTTCCGTAAGAAGAGTGCCCACTTTGTTGGTATAAAGTTACGTATGGGAGCATGTAGCCCGATGAATTCCCGACACATTAGGCCCACAAAACGAACACTCTAGGATCAAAATCAAGAAACTGGGGCACTTTTGGAGTTGGAAATACTTATGGTGACATTCGGAACATAAGTATATAATGTCACCAGATAGGGCATCGATTGTAATATGATTTCTCTTCGAAAACTCAAAATTGATATTTTTCCCTTGTTCACAAAAATGAGAATATCTACGAAAGTACGATCGAAAAAATGGGCTTTTTTCTTATGGAACGTAACGTATCTATAATCTTGTAGAGCCTTATCACATTTAATCATTTTTATAGAAACTGATGTTAAACAAGTTGTATTTTTTTATGCTAAACAAAATAACTATATCAACTGTATGTGAATTAAAGAGCACATTCACAAAACGTCTTATGTCAATTTTACCATAAAGGGCACTACCTATAAATTTGTTCGTCAAAAAATAGTAACCACAATATTAAAATAAATATGTCGTAGGCATTTAGGAGAATCAGGCACTTGACCGACTTATTTCTTCCGAAGCAATATGTAAAATCGTATAATGAGGTGTAATTATGAAGGTTTTATGAACAATAGAATACAATTTTAGTCTGTAGTCAACTTTTGGTTAAACGTTTTTTTCTTATTTTCGATTTATCAAAATTTCAATTAATATTTCCTCAATTTACAAAACAGTTACTTCTGAATAATTTTCTCTAAAAACTTGGTACAAAATCAGTATGATTTATTCGATTTTGCATCTTTTGAAAATGGTTAATTTGTAGGGTATCATAGCCCTGGTCAATAGCCCTTATGGTTGCGGTTGGATATCCGTTCGTCGTATGAAAAAGCAGATGTGTGGTGAAATGAGGGGGAGTAAGGGGTAATGTGGATAGTGTGGGGGAAGGGTGAGGGGAATCAAGAGAAAATGAATTTTATGAACTGACTGAGATATTTCACTTTTAGTGTTCGAAATCATTTATATTACGGATAATAATTTCCGGCAGCGATTTTTTTCTTGGTCGCATTTGGTCCTTCATGGCAGATTTTTTGTTCTCGTATGGATTTTTAAAATATTTTTCTAGTTATAGAAATTAAGAACGTGACAAATAGAAATATTAGAGACCTGTCTGTGTAACATTTACAACTTTATTGAAACAATATGAAAACAATATTGTGAAACTTGTAAATAAGTAACGTCACCTCTACCAATATAACGTATTTACAAGTTAATGCTTCACAACTGGAAAACAATTATTTGCACACGCAATCTATATTACCTTACTTCATTCACGTGATTTTTTGCTATTCTACTAGTCAAATTCTCGATTATTAATATTCTATGAGTTAAACATTCAACTACTAATTCAATTAGTAGAATTCACACGGATTCATACTAAGACACGAAATTTTGAAAAATGACAAAATTACGGAAATGGGACGAAATGTAAGGTTGGCATGGATAGGGTGGGGATGAGACGCGGGTACATACAAAGGGTTTCGATGTAGAGGGCGGTTGGCAAGTGGAGGGATGAATTCGGAATTTTTATCACTTGAGATTTTCATAAAATGAGAAATGCCGCAATGTGACTCTTCGTAATTATGAATGACGCTTTAGTATCTAATGATGTTTCTGATATTATTGCATACATAGAATTAATTTTTATCAACACAGAAATTTGTGTTTTTCCGAAAATTGCAACTTTTGGGAAGCAACCTTCAAATACACAGCCACAAAAAAAGGTCAAGATCTTTTAACGAGATAATGTGCTCCTTTGCATTCTGAGTCACTGAATCCAAATCTGAGGTCGAAATAGCACCTTTCATGTTTAGCTTTCGACATATGTAGCCTTGAAAAACCTTATTTTTGAGTATGTGATGGAAAAACATGATTTATTATGGATTTCAAGCCGCTGAATTCAAGAATGGATTCAGATCAGTCATATTACTGAGAAATTTGAGACATAACCTCAAAACAAAATTGCCTGAGTGGCACTTTTCCGAACTAAATTGAATTGATGCACTTCCTGGCATTGAATCCGATACCTTAGTCTAATTAGTGTTAGTTTTTCATGGCTATATGGGTGGACACCTATTTTTTCATTATAACACGCCCTTTTCCATTCGAAAGGCCTTCGTAGCGGTATTTTCTTCTTGAAATTACCTTCTGAGGCATGTCTCTTCTCAACGTTCAGCAGTAGTACGCGATCATATTTTCATCCCATCTTCCTTGATATCATTGTTCCATCACTTTAATATCTTGATGGAATCTTTCACCCTATTCTTCACTGTAGTCCCCAAGATTATCAGGATAGTATTCAGCATGAGAATCCATGAAATGGGGCTTCAAACTCATTAAACACTTCAGTGTTTTGAAATTATCGACCATTCTCGAAATCATTGTTTTTCCACTCTGGACTTTTAACGTTTCCCAGGAATTGTTCAACATTTTTGAAATCGAGCCAGGCTCTTTCCTCATTTGAAGTCATTTCAGTAACAAAAAGGTCATCTTTCAATAGCTGTCGAATTTGAGGCCCATCAAAAATCCCTTCTTTCAATTGAGCATCGGACAATTGGGGAAAATGAGATATTATATTTTGAGAACATTGTCCCTCCTTATCTAGTGCTTTCGTCAATTGTTTCATGAGATTCAACTTAATATGGAGAAATAGAAGAAGCACTTTTAATGACTCCACTAATGAGTCATTGATGACGTTCCTGGATCCTCTTTCCAGCCACATTCTTTTTGGCAAAACCTTTTTTTTATAATGATTACCACGATCATGGCTGTCTCATAAGCACAAGAAAGAAGGATACTTAATGTTTTCTGATTGCTGTCCCAGTAGCATTGAAAAGACTTAGAAATCTCCACAAATTTGCCAATGATGTTGTTCGTACTTGATTTTTTTCCAAGAAGATTTTCATATTACTGTGAACTTCTTTGAGTTTTGTTGAATAAGCTATTGGTATCGACGCATGTGCGTCCATGTTATGCAATAAGACGGCCTTCAGGCTTCGTTCGGAAAAGTCTATGAATAACCTCCACTCTTCACTTTGTAAACTCCTGATTATAATTCATCCATGAGCCCATTAACAACCGTGCAATAGACTGAAGAAGTTCTTGATCAAGACGAAAGTATTTTCGAAAATGCTGTTCTCTGATCCGATAAACACTTGACTTCGTTTCTCTTTCTGAATTTCCTTTTTTCCAAATTTGAAGCAAGGTATCCAGCGCCATCTTTAGGTAATCCCAGCTCTCAAATTAGGTCATTTAATTCTTTTTGGTTGCACGTCTCTGGACGTCTCATTTTTGTGTCATATGCAGTGCATTTGTTATCGGTTCTTTCACATTCAATATCGGAATCTTCACTACTGCTTGTGCATTTCTCATGTTCTTGCACTGCGTTCGTTTCTATGGTGTTGGTATGAGACGTGCCAGCGTCTTCTAAAATGTCTGCAGTTTTTTTTCATTTGTAGTTCTATTACCGAAAGGGCTGTACCACCTTGATCAAAAAGTTTTAAAACTTTATTTTTAAAATCAAAAATACAAGTTTATTCATCATAATCGATATTGTCTCCTCCGAAGTACTCCCCATCGACTGCAACGCACTTATGTCAGCGCTTGATCCAATCCTCGAAACATTTTTTATAATCGGTTTG
>JAUMHM010121966.1:0-19857 GCA_032362435.1 Melikaiella ostensackeni | reverse complement strand
ATATATATATATATATATGGCCGCCCATCTCACGGTTGTGAGGCGTGGCCATGGGTGTGATTTACCGCGGTTCTACTTGGTGCCGGTGTCATTTTTATGGATGGCAGTCGCTCCCAGGGGGGCCCTGCGCTGGTTGTTTGACTAATTTTTTAATATATATATATATATATCCACCTTCATTGGAAAATCACCCATAAAACCTTAAATTCTCACAACTTGTTGGCTTTTTCCAAGAATTGATGATTTTTTCATAAAAATACCAATTTTCGGCGAAAAAACGTAAACATAACCTTAAATTGTTGAAGCCTGTCATAGCTTTCCACAATATTTGCTTCAGTTTCTATTCTTTCCATATTATACCTACCTCTTTTCCTTATCCCTCTTAGTTTTCACTAATCTCCTACACCAACCCACCACCACTTTTTGCCATTTTCATAATACCCTTTTCACTGACATCCCTACCTCCACCTTACCCATGCACCTCTCCAACCAATGCTCTGCTCTGTCTATTTGCAGACCACACAGCACACAGTTCTTTTCTTCCTCTTTCGTTCAGTAACGATTCGTTTCTTCCATATTTCCGCACCCAGTTCCCACTATTATTTTCAGACTTCCTTTTCCACCCTTCTCTCTCAGATTCATTGCTCTTCCTTCTACTCTGATAGCCTTATACTTTTCGTTAAGCTTTGACTTCCAGATTTTTTCTACACTTCTTTTTTTCTATCTCTCTCTGTCCTTTTCTTTTGCATGCTCATTGATCATCTTCCCTTCTCCATGCTGTTCTCTCACTTCCTCCTTCGTTATCACAATTCTGTTAAAATATTTTCCTAAGTACCACTCCTCTTAGTTTTATCCTTTCACTCTCTTTCTCTTTCATGCATCCCTTCACTAAGCCTCTTCCTTCACTCTCTAATACTTTCTCTTCGAACCCACATGCTCTTTCTCCGTTTTCACCTGCATATGCTCTTTGTCAGCTTCTTTCAATACCACATATCCCAGTGTACATTTGTCCAACCCTAGTGTCCATTCTATGTACCGTTCTTTCACCCCTCCCGCCACTCCCTATAGCATCACACTGGCAACCAACGCATCGAAAACAACAGCATCCTCCTTCTGAAGTAATTCAGAAATAATCTCTCAATTCCCCATAATTGCCTTTTAGTTATACTGACCTTCCTTATTCTCTCCCTTACATATCCATCTACACCACCATTCCTCCTAAACAGAAAGCCCAGATACACAAGTGGAGAGATGGGGGAGAAGCAGGTGAAAAAAATCATAAGCAGAATTTTCCCAATTTAAGGGTAGTTAGAGAGGTAATTAGCGATAAAACAGGAAAAGAAACAACAGAAGAAGTAATGGGTAAGCAATCGACTGGAAAAAAGCTGGAAAATATCCTAAGAGTGTTAGAGGAGGGAAAAGAGGAACAGAAAAGCATTAAGGAGGACTTGATTAGAATGGAATCAAAGTAGGATCGCGAGTTAAGGGAAGTCAAACAAAATTTAGAAGTCGGAGAGAAGGGTATAGCAGAAACTGCAAGAGGAAAAAAGGAGGTTCTAGGAAGCAGGGTCGAAGAACTAGGGAAGAAAATGGGGAAACTAGAGGTTAAGAAATTGGAGGAGATGGTAACAAAAATGGAAGTAGTGAAGAGAGATATTGAGAAAAGGGAAAGAAGGGAAAGGAAGAACAATGTGACCATTGCGGGCATAGACACAAGGGAAGGCAAGAAAGAAGAAGCAGTAGAGGAACTGCTCAAAAACGATTCAAGGGTAGATGTAAAATTGAGCAGTATGGAAAGGGGGCAGGAAAGCAAGAGGAGTTCTGATAGTCGAAACAGAATCATGGTAAGTAAAGTAGGAAGAGATGAAAAATAAAAGCAAACTAGGGACAAGAAAAATTTTCATAGATCACAATCTGACATTAAAGGAACTAGAAATACAATGAAGGTTAAGAAAAATATCTGGGGAATAGAGACTAAAGGGAAATGAAGTGAGAACAGGATATCAGAAAATATACATATAGGGAAAATGGTGAATGTGGAACGAGGGTAAAGAAAGGCTTATTGGAGAAGATGCCGGTTTTTTTCAAGTAAGGAGCGATGTTGGGGAGGCAAAAAGGGGGAAGGATATAGTAAGGGACAAGGTAAGACTAAAGAGAGGGCAGAAGGCGGAAGAATATTATTTTAGTAACGTGGCAGGAATTGAGAATTAGGACGCGGGTTTCTTGAATTACCTGAAAGAGTTTGAGGTGGTAGGCTTCACAGAATTAGGATAAGGTATAGAGAATAGGGTGGAATCGCAAACAAATTGACCAAGGGATCTAAGTGGAAACTGCAGGGGACAGTGAGGAAGAAGAAGAAGAAAAGAGCAAAAGGAGGAATAATCACGGGAGTGAGAAACGGATTAGAGGAGGTGGGGAAAAGAGCGGATGGAAAGGAAGATACGCAGGAAAGAAAATTGAGGATAAATAAGAAAATTCATAAGGTAGTGACAATTTGCGATGAGAGGGGAATGAGGGTAATTAAGAGGAATCTAGAAGAAATCATAAGAAACAAGAAGAAGGTAATGTGATAATAGGAGGAGGTTTCAACGCAAGAATCGGTAGAAGAGAGAATGGGACAATATACAGAGAGTCAAAGATAAAGTACTGAACAAGCAGGGAGAAACGTTGATGAAGCTTTTAGGCGGAAGGAGCTGGTTCGTGTTAAATGGGGACAGAAAAGGTGTTGAAGAAGGAGAATTTACGTTCATTGGATATAGATTAAGGGACTGGAAGAGATCGAGAAATTTACGGCAGAGGAGGAAATGGGTTCAGACCATTTACCAATAAGTATAAAGATAAAGCCAGAAATAGAGAAAAAATATGTAGAGAAGGTAGATCAAATACGGAAGGAAACAATATGGTCGGAGGAGGCAATTGAAATCTATAAAGAGGAATTAGGAGAGTTAGAGTTTGAAAAAGAAGGGGCAGAAGTGATGTGGAGAGAACTAAGAATATAATTTGTTTAAAAAGTGCTAGTTTTTCTACTTGTTTTTGTTCAAAGAGGAGGCGATTTGTTGTCGATTGACGCAACAATAACAATGGCAATTGTCAAACCCATGGCAATATGGCCGTAACAGTAAGTTGGTAGCAGTGTTTGGTCAGGAAGGTTAGGAGTGGTGGAATTAGATACAACGTAATAGTTGTGAGTTCGCCTTCACTTTCTGAAGCAGGCCACAGGGTTCGTTCAGTAGTTTGCACTTCATTTACTTTTTTCAGTGTGCGTCACTTTCCTCGCTGCATCCGCCACATCATCGACAACAAATCGGTCACTTTTTACACAGAAAACAGGTAGAAAAACTAGCAATTTTTTGTGAATTATAGAAAAAATGTTTTTTTGATTGAAAAGGTATTTGGACGAAAAGAAATTATAAATATTACCGGAAAAGTCAAAAATAATAAGGTTTAGAAAAAGGGATAGGAAGGGTAGGGAGAAGGGATGGAAATGAAAAGATTTTGAAGGTATATAATATCATCAAATGCTAAAAATAATCAAATTTTTTCGATTTTATTCTTGAATTATTGGCAAAAAAGCCAGTATCTGTGGAGTCTATAACCTCGGTGATTATACATTCAGTACCCGCTTCAACTCTACCACTGAACGAATTCACCATTTGGTCAATATAAATAAATAATGATTATTAGTATGCAGGACGTATCTCACTGCCTACGTGATCGATACTTTGGTGTATATGCAACTATATTGATTTGCAGTAGAACAGACTATAGAAATGAGAATTCTGATTAATTTTTCACTCTGATGATTAAAAATATAAACTCGAGTTGAAAAGTAAGGCAAGAAGAAAGAAAAAGAACGAAGGGTCCTGGGTTCGAATCCCAGCGAAGTCGAAAGGTTTCTTTTTTCGCAGAGAATTTGATTTAATAACTTATTTAAAAAATTCCATCTTGGTTTAGTGACATATTAATATTGATAAGATAACTAATTACTGTAAATAGTTACATTTTATTCAGTAAGAGTAACTATAAAAATCATTACATTATAAGTTACTTTCGAAATGTAGTTCACAAGTTTTTTTTTCGACATTCAATAAATTTTATTTCTTTTGCAACCATTCTTCCATTTTCACTATTCAAATTGTGGTGGCAGACAGCCATAGATTTATAGCCCAATATAGGAAAATTTCAGCTTTTATCCCACCCTAGAATTAAAAATTTTCGCAAATATATAGAAACACTTTCAGAAAATAAAATTTAATTTCATAGTTGAATATTCATCGTTTATGGTTGAAAATTCATCTCTTTCTTCGAAAAGACAACTATCAATGGCTGAAAATTCATTTTTCTGGGTTAAAAATTCAACTATTTATTTGAAAATTTGATGACTATGTTTAAAATTCAAAAACTTTGATAGAAAATCATTCCATTCGTTAAAAAATTTGACTGCTTTGTTAAAAGTTCGTCCTTTTGGGTTAGAAAATTTAACTATTTTGATATAACATTCAATTATTAGCTTAAAAATTAACTTTTTTGTTGAAAATTCATATTTGCCGGTTGAAAATTGAACTGACTTGTTCCAAATTCGCCTTATTCGCTTGAAATTTCAACAATCTGGTAGATTTTTCTTCTCTCTTGATTTAAAATTTAACTCTTTTGTTGGAATTTTTTTTTTTCTTGAAGTCAATAGTTTTTAATTAAAAACTAAAATCTTTTCCGAGTTGAAATATCAATTATTGCATTTTTCGTTGAAAGTTCATCTTATTTTGTTAAAAACTCATGCATTTAATTGAAAATGTAACTATTACATTCATTGTTAAAAATTCATATTTTTAAGTTGAAAACTAATGTATTTTGGTGAAAATTCGTCTTATTTTGGTTGAAAATTCATCTTTTTGGTTTACAATTTAACTATTCCATTTTTGCTTGAAAATCCATATTTTTTAGCTTAAAATTCCATGATTTGATTGAAAACTCATGTATTTTGTTCAAAATTCGTGTTTTTTTGTGGCAAATGAATCTTTTCAGTTAAAAATTCAACGATTTCATAGAAATTCAACTATTTTGTAAAAAAATCGATTCAAAGCCGATTGTGGGAAAATTGGAATTTTTTTCCCACTCTGGAATTCAAAATTTTTACAATAATCTACAGAAACACTTTCAGAAAGGGAAAAAAGTTATTTTCAGAGTTTGATATTCAATTTTTTGGTTAAAAATTATATTGTTTGTTTGGAAATATAGTTATTTTGTTCAAAATTCAATTTTTCGATTAAAAATTCAAGAATTTTATTGGAAAGTCATCCTTTTTGGTTAAAAACTCAATTGTGTTTTTTTTTTTTTTTTGGAAAATTGATATTTTTGGCTGTAAATTCAACTGTTTTGTAGAAAATTCCTCCTTTAGGCTTGTGATTCTAACAATATCGTTAATTTTTTGCTTTCCTAATTGAAAATTCAACCATTTTGCTGAATATTCCGTTTTTGGTTCAATTGAACTGTTTTTGATTTTGAAGTGAAATCTTTTCTGGTTAAAATATCAATTATTACATTTTTCGTTGAGATTCATCTTTTTTCGTTGAAAACTAATTTTTTTTAATGATAATTTGACCATTCCATTTTTAGATGAAAATTGATCTTTTTTAGTTGAAAATTCGTCTTTTTTGGTGAAAAATGAATCTTCTTGGTTGAAAATTCATCTCTTTGGTATAGAACCTAACTATTTTGTTGTGAATTCGCCTTTTTTTGTTGAGTTCAACTATTTTTAATTTAAAATTAAAATGTTTTTTGATTGAAAGTTGCACTACTTTATTGAAAATTCATTTTTTTGGCTCAGGATTCATCATTTTAGTTTAAAATTTATCTCTTTCGTTGAAAATTCAACTATAATGTCAAATAAATTACTTTTTTTAGCTTGAACATTCATCTTCACACTTAAAAATTTGTAGTATTTTTGGTTTCGACTTTGTATTGTTTAGTTGCAGATTTAACTACTTGTTTGACAATTTGTCTTTTTTAGTTGAAAATTCATGTATTTTATTCAAGACTGAGCGTTCTAACAGAAAACTAATCTTCTGTTGAAAATTCATTTTTTGGTTTAAGACTCATACTTTAGTTGAGAATTTATCTCTTAGGTTGAAAATTCAACTATTTTATTAATTTTTTTTTTTTAATATTAATTTTTTTACTGAAAATTTAATTATTGCATTTTTAATTGAAAATTTATCGTTTTAGACGAAGATTCATTTCTTTGTTTGAAAATGTAATTATTTTGTTGAATACTCGTCTTTTTTTATAGAAAATGAATCTTCTTGTCAAAAAATTCATCTTTTTTAGTTGCAAATTTAACGACTTGGCTGAAAATTGAACTCTTTTGTTAAAAATTAATTTTTCTAGTCGATGATTCATCATTTTAGTTGAAAATTCATATCTTTAGTTAAAATTTTAACTATTTTGTTAAAAATCCGTTTTTTTTTTGTTAAAAATTCATTTTTTCAATAAAAATGTAACCATTCTATTTTTGGTTAAAAATTGGTATCCTCAATGTTTCAGAAATATTATGTCTGTCATGACTAACCCACGACTTTCAACATAAAGTATAACAGCTGTCACTCGACATATATATATTTCTAAAATACAAAAGTAACTAGAAATATAGGCAGTTATTTTTTGCAAAAGTTATATTTTGAATCGGTAACGATAACGATAACTCGTTAGTTTTTCGTGATGTAACGGTACGATAACTAGTTCCTTTTAAAAACTAATTTACCCATCACTGTCATCAAAACGACTAAAATGAGAATCTTAGATAGGAATTGTGAAATTTTTTATGACCAACTTTTAAATCGGGTTTGTTCACCAAATTGTACTTCGTATTTTTGCCATACACTTGCGAAGGAACCTGGGATTCCCCTTGCAAACCTAGACACTGGGCCATTGTCTCGGCCCCATACGCATACAATGACACAATGGATTCCAGCGATTCAAATCTAATCTAGTTTATGGTCTCGGCATAACAGTGCCAAACTGAATGAATAATGTTGCGATTATCTTCGATTCCTCAACCAATCACTATCCATAATAATTGAGCATTGTCGTTTAGTTACTTTCAGTGCGACATTCTTCAATCTTCATAAAACCAAGGAACACAGCGGTTCAGTAGTTCAATTTTAGGTAAAAAAGGGGATGAAAAGGGGATATAATTTACCGTAGAAGCACCTAACTTCGGACACTTTTTTATAGTTTTTTGACTACAAAATAATCGAACATGATAAGAAAATTCTGAAAAAATTACGGCGTCGCTCTGAAGAAACATTTACGAGTAGTATTGAACGTACGTCTTTTCGAGATACCGTTTTTACTTAAGAAGAGTTTGAGAATGAAAAAAAGGTATTTTTTTTCTTCAATTTTCTTTTGCATTAACGCAACCTGAAGCATGGTTTCGTTAAAGATTTGGAATACTTTGTCTATCCGAAGGCTTTCCAAATTAGTTTCATTTTCTCCCTCTATCAAAAGGAAGTTGCCTTCCTTTTGGAATGATTTGGTTGATTCCAAATATTCGACTCGAACACTGCATCCAGGCAATATATTTAACCGTTTTCTTCTTTTGTTAGTTTCAGTTTCTTTTGCACCTAGCCTATATTCCTGAGGTACCTTCACAAATGAATCAGTCCAATGTGTGGGACCAGGAAATGGTTCTTCATCGGGTATTTTTCGAAGAACAAACTGACGATTTTGTGGAATGATACCTGTACTTCTGAAGCCAGCTATAAGATTCCAAGAAGCATTTTCCAAAGTTTCAATGGTATCCTTTAGCATCCTTGGAAATAGGTACTTAGGTAAGGCACCTTTATTACTTAGCTTCCATTCTAGGAGGCACTTACGCCAGTTCCTTTTCAATGGACCAAAAAACGTTACGTCCAAAGGCTGCAGCAAATGAGTTGTATTTGGAGGCAACAGTACGAAGCGAATATCGTTTTCTTCACAAAGAAGGATTACTTCTGATGATATGTGACTAGAAAGGTTGTCACCTATTATTACCTTTGGATCTTTCAATTTTTTCGTGTATGGAAGGCATATTGTTTCAAGCCAATCCTTGAAAGACTCCATCTCAAATCATCCACTAAGATCAATTATAAGCAGCTCCTCTAATACCTCCTCCAAACCACGTGGGATATAAATGTTTCGATTTATAGACAACGTAAGGTGGTAATAATACACCAGGTCTGGAGCCTGCCATCTTCACAGACGTACTAGTCTTTGAAGAATCTAGCACATTTTCAGGATGCTTACTTCCTCTTTTTACTGAAACCTCAACTTTCCCTAGATCATCACAGAAGTTTGTTTCATCGTAATTTACAAAATTTTCTGCAGGAACGTCAGCTACACTTTTCTTAAGCTCATCATAGTAACAATTGATTGCATCGGGTCCAACTGCAGCTCGTACTCATTTGATATTTTTTCCAAACCGCAACGATAATTCGTTATGTCTTCTTAAAAAGTTTCTTACTCAATGCTTCCTGGTTTATTGCCAAAGAAAGATGTTGGCTTGTCAAGTGATGAGACATAATGTTCAACCACCAAACAAAGATCCTTCACCCTCAAAGGAAATCCTCATACAGCAAATTTTAGAAACCCACATGCCGAATAGTTCTCTTCTTCAATTGAAAGTGCTGTTGTTTTTCTTGGTTTCAGAGGGTGCTTCACAAGGGTGATGCTGCATGATGAAAATTGTAAACAAATATTTCTAATATGGCCGCTTATAGAGCGACACGTGCGCTCATGTGAGAACTGGGGGAACTAAAATTTGGAAGCGGCCGTGCGGGCGGGATATTTAAATTTGAAATATAGTACTACTCTTTTTTGGTTTTAAAGAATTAATAAATCTCCTTCTGCAGTCAAATTTTCACAAAAAATATTTGATATTATAAGGAAAAATATAAGGGAAGTCTGAATTTCATGAGTTAATTAGGTTATTATTTACAGACAAAGTTATATCGCTACATCAAAAAAGTTAATTTTCAAATAATTTTTTCTTAATTTTTTCCAGCTGTACTTACTTTTGAAATGAATTCCTCGCTTATTGAGAATATAGTTGGAAACCTTAACTTATGAATTATTATTTATCAAACAATATTTTTAGTTATCAGTTTCTCATCGTTTTCGAAAAACGAACAAACGTCCGAAGTAAATCAGCATGTCCGAACTTGAGTGCTTTCACGGTATTAGTAAGCACTTTTGATAGGTAAACGTCTTAAACCTCGATATATGGAGAGTTAGGCCTGGGCCAGAGCGTTAAGGGCATTTATTTGAATCCGGTTTTACGGTTTAAGGTTTTACGGCCAAAGGGTTGAATATTTTGGACTAATTTTTTGCGCACGCATTTGAAATATTATTCTCTTTTCTCTCACGAAGCTATTTTTCAGTAAAACTGTTTGAATTTTGCGCCTCCAAGGCAACCGATCAGGGTGCGCCATGTTAGCTTTCTTCCGTCAAAGACGCTCGGGTTTACCCACTGCGTCTGAAGGTAGGCAAATTTTCTACAGTATCCAGTGTTTCCTCAAGACATATCTACACTGCAGATATTTTATTTTTTTTTAATGAGTTTAATTTAAAATTTTTAAAATTGATATAGTTCGAATATAAGATTTTAGAATTTCAATATTGCGTGTAAAATGCTGGACTTAGAACAATTTTTAACATTAACAGCAATCATTTAATTTTGGAAGATGCCTGCTTTTATAACCATTTTATTTCCAGGCTTGATTTTTAAGGTTTAATGGTTTCCAAAAATTGTGAACGAATCAAAAGAAAATTTTATATCTCAGAGTTTTTGAAGGAACTTCAAACTTTGACTTCAAAACCTTCAAAATTAATAACAAAAAAAGTATTTTAAAGCATCGGAAATTAAACATTCTAAATTCTGTACTTTGAAATTTAAATGTCTCAAAAGGTACAATAATTTTGAATCAAAAGCTTTGAAATCAAAAATTTTTTATTTAAATTCAATAGAAATTTAATAATTTATTAGATGACAGAGGGTTGTGGACAGTATGGAACTCTTTTTGCGCTAATAAGAATGTGTGATATTTGTTATTACAAAAACTAGACCAAATGATCAAAAATGAAGTATAACATTTTGAACAGAAATTGAATAATTGCAGAATAATTTCAAATATTAGACAACTTTTATGGCTGTTTCCCTGTTATATATTTTTCAAGACTAAATTTGAAAATTCAAAGTCTTACTTGTTGTCTAGCTTTTGGTGTGAAACTTTCAAATTGTAATTTTTTCGACGTGTTTAAAATTAGGTAAGCTTATATTGATAGCATTCAAAATTGAAGAATTATATATTGAAACATTGAAAATGGATTGGTTTAATTATTAAATCTTCAAAAATGGTATCATTTGAAAAAATTATGTTTTATAGTTTTAAAAAAATAATTGCAAGCGATGGTAAGGTAAATAACTTTAAGCTGATGTATCTAAAGTTTTACAGTTTCAAATTTGCATAGTTCGATATTGAATTAAAAGCTTTGAAATTTCAATATAGATTTCAATTACAAGCCTTCGAAATTAGACACTGAAAATGAGAAAGAATCAGATTGTATAATATTTTAAAAAGAAAACCTCCGAAATAAAACAATTATTATTTTTAGTCCTGGAAGCTTTAATAATAATCTCAGTACCAAAAAGTGTGGAAATAGTGCATTGAAATTAACAAGTTAATACTTTAATATTTCAAAATGAACGGTTTTCTTTTCCAAATTTTAAATTTAGAAAATCAAGCCTAGAAATAAAATGGTTACAAAACCAGACTTAACATTTTTGTGAATTCTTTGATTTATGTGAGATTTTAGTTTAAGTTAACGTTTATTTGAAATCTTTGAAATAGTTTTCAATCTTTTGACATTTTTGTGAAATATTTTGTAATCTTCTGAAAATTCACAACAACTTACTTATTCATTGATTTATATAATATTTTTCTTTAATTTCACGTTTATCGAAGATCTTTACACATAAATCTGGCTTAGTCCGTAGTTTAAGACGCATGTATCATTTTCTTATATCATATGGGTACTTCTCGAATATTGCACAAAAAAAGATGAAAGATTGAAAAACAGATAAATAACATACTTGAAAAATGCTTATTGAGGTGCCAGAAAAATTGGAATTTTTGAATTATGCAAACGCTACCTCCTAAATTTCTTTCCTTAGGAAAAAAATACTGCTATGAATTTTTTTTTACTTGAAAAAGAGGTTAATGAAACAAAAAAAAAAGAATTTTGAAGATATTATCTCTCTTAAAATACGAAAATTTGTAATTTCATTGCAATCAATGGTCTGGAATGGCCCCTAAACTTTT
Source organism: Melikaiella ostensackeni (assembly GCA_032362435.1). Lineage (NCBI taxonomy): Eukaryota > Metazoa > Arthropoda > Insecta > Hymenoptera > Cynipidae > Melikaiella > Melikaiella ostensackeni. The sequence goes on along the minus strand of JAUMHM010121966.1, from coordinate 8,503 downwards.
TTTTCCTGGAATAATATGCACAAGATTTCTTCTAAAATATAAAGAAAATATTCTCCATAATAAATCAAATTAAAATCTTTATACCGTACAATAACAAAAAAATATTGAATTTCGAAATACACAAAATATACACATTTTTATACGCAGTTGAAATTTTTAAAGATTCGTATAGTACTTTAGAATGTATTATTTGCTATATATTTGCACGTGGAACTTCATAAGCTTTCTTAAAGTTTTTGTTTTGATGTCTAGCTTTATTATATTAAACGCTCGAAATGAAATCTACAATGAATTTATATTTTATAGAAGTATTATCATTAGATATGGAGTGACGAAAAATCAACCACTGGCACTGCTTCAAGTAGTCTTGATGGATAAGATTCATCAGCTATGGAATTTATTTTATAGCAAACCCAAAACTTTAGAAACTCGCGGTGAACTGGCTCTTCACTTTGCTCGGACCAAAATCCTAGATCATTGTTACAATCGATATACTGCAAGCTCTCTTTAACATGTGCAAGAATAACGTGAATTTTCAATGTAGTAGAAAGGTTAGCAATATTTTTGAAAGCATTATCCAATTCCTGTATTTAAGTATCTAGTGAAGGACCAACTTTACCATAAGTTGAACAAAAATTCACGACCTTGTTCATTGCTTTATAAGCAGCTATGCACGACACAATTTTGTAATATCCTACACCTTTGTAAATTTCCGGATCTTCAAGCTTATCGACTTCTTTCAGCAGCTGTCTACATGCATTCCCTTCAAACGAATCTCCGTGGTAATTTTTCGCGATAAGTTTCAATTTCTTCGGCCACAATAAAGCTGTTTTATGGCATTCTTTACTAGATTTTTTGTATCTTCCTGCTGAACAAATTTTCCAATCACTTTTCACATCACCATACGTTTTCAATTTCATGTGATTTCCTATTTCTGAACTATCAACTGTACGTGTATGGACATGACTACTCAACCGATTTCCATGATTCTCGTCTCTTCTCAAATCACCTCGTGAAATAACGCAGTATGGACAAGGAAACGCTGCTGTTGCAGTTTGTTGACCACTTATTAGAAGGCAAACCTTAAAATCTGCAACAAATTTAAACGGAATATTATTGATATTCGTTAGTTCGAATGATAGTTTAATATTTTCATAGGTCTCTTTTTTTAAGGAACCGTACATAATAATATTAATCTATCTACCCTAAAATATATACCTCTTTTACTTATACCTCCACCCTGAGAAAAGAGTTTTCTTTTTTCAATAGATTCATTCATATCTTCCAAACTTGAGTGAACTTGAGCATTAGCATCATCAATCTTGTCTATAGAACTGTCGGATATAGGTGAATAATTTTCGGAAAGTACAGTCAAGCTGATCTTGAAAAAACCTTGACCTCCATCAGCCATGGCTTTGACGATGATGCTTCCTTCTAGATTTATCTCCTTTATAATTGTATCAAGAAGTTTTTAGGCATCTGCATATACAACAGCTCGTTTTTGCTTAGACGATGCATTTTCACATTCGAATTCATATAAACCTACTTCATATACATCCTTCAAAATTTTCGATTTATCTGACAGTTGCTTCAAATAATTCGCTGCGATAGACTTTCTACCGACATTACATCTCAGAAAATTTGTTATCTTCCTGATTTCCTTTGTTGAAGCTCCACGGTTAATCCGGTGATTATCTAAACTTTCTTCTATAGATAAGATATCTTTTTCCTCGATAAGATTCACAATGATTCTTGATTTTCGACGAGCAGTAGAAAAATTCAGCTCAATGTTTTTCAATTTCACAATATCATGAGCTTCGCAATCAGCTTTTTTAACAATATCAGTCACAATTGAATTTTGATTGATATTGTTAAAAAAGCTGATGAATGAATGAATGAATGAATGAATGACAAGAATTAATTGTGACAATTCATTCTTGTTCTTTTTCAGAGAGCTGTCAATGATTTTGCTTACATGTTTTTTAGCATTTTTGCAAATGTGAATCTTTCCCTTACCGATTTCCTGAAAACATTTTTGAAATAGCAGAATGGAGTTTTTAAATTATTTGATTTCTACTATCGGAATCGGAAGTGGATCTGTTTTTAAAGACCCTTCAAGTCCATTAGATATATTAATCACGGTATCTGAAATTTTCTTGTGACCTTTGCCTTTCACGATTTTGGTGTGACCGTTGAACCTGGCAGTCAAACATACATAACAGTTACATATCAGTTTTGTACAGGTATCTCTTGGCAATATTATATCTGTATAATTTGGCATAACTGGTAAGGGTCTTTTAAAAACACCTTTTTCAGTATCAAATAATGTGAGATGACAAGTTCTGCAAACGCTTAAAGAAAATTTTTCATCAGTTATATCAAAGTCTTCTGACTTGAATTTCTTGATAAGTGCTTCAGTATTCTCATTATTAAAAAATTTTTGAGGCTGACTTTTCCAAAAAATTATTTTTTCACCAGATGGGGCGCATACATTTCTTTCATTCTCATTATGAGAAAATTTATCTGCATGGCTCATTTTGCAAACTATTATGATAGGATAGAATATGCGAGTTGAATAATCTAGAGTAGGTAATCTAGTAGCCTCAAAAAGTGAGATTTCACTTTACAGTGGGAGTTTCGTTTTTTGCCGGACGAAATATCCGGATACTCTGTTCATTATTCTTTCCCTGCTCTGTTGGAAATGGAAACATCCACCGCGCCAAAAGGGGTGCTACGGTGCCATATCAACATGGCTGCGGAAGCCATATGGATAATATGCAGTAGTAGCAATAATTTAATTAGAAAGTATGTTTAAGTTCAGAAGATGGTATTTTTGGACATAGTTTGTGTAGTTACGCAACAGCTACACCTGTATCCAGAAATATGATCGAAAGCCAAAATATTCTTTATTCTGGTATCATTGTAATGTGCGGAGCTACCATAAAAACTCGCGAAAAAGTTGAAATATATTCATTGTGCCTTCAAACCAGTGCTTTAGCTTCAGAACCATTTCAGTAATCATTACTTCAGTTATCATTTTCATTAAAATGCAAGGAGCAGACAAGTAAATTCTTGACGTTTTAATCTTTCACATTTGAATTTGGCAACCACTCACTGTGTTTATTTGCAACTTCAATTTTCCCAAATAAGTTTCGCCATTTTATTTTAACACTTCCAAGCTTTGGCACTCTATGAAAACTCAAATTGAAGCTTTTACTCCCCTTGGAGTCACAACCACTGACGCAACAACCTCCGAAACTTGTTGATTTTCGATATTGACGTACAAATCCCATTATTGGAGCAAATAATTATTAGCTCGGAAGTATTTTACTCATCAGAGCTACTTATTACGGCTCTTATTCATTCAGTTGGACAATCATTACAGTTAAACGCTATGTTTTTGCTGGTTTTCGTGATGTTTAACGCATATTTAATATGTTTTCCATGGCCATATTGGTTACTTCGCGTAGAGGCCGACAGTATCGCATAGCACGTTTAAATCCCCAATATAACCTGAAACTGTTGAAAAAAACTGTATTCTTGTTCGAAATATAATGATCTTTGTTTACAACTGCCAATTTCTGGTGTAAAATGCTAATCTAATCTAAAATTGTTCAAGAATTTTGCATCTTTGATATCCAATCATTTTTTATTAAAAATACCTATTTCCGGTGAAAAAGGCATAACATAAAATTGTTCAAAAATGGTGTATCTTTGAAATCTAATCATTTCTTATTCAAAATACGAATTCTCGCCTTGAAAACGACATAACCAAAAATTGTTCAAATTATAAATCTTATTTGAAATCTAATGATTTTTGTTTAGAAGAACCAATTTTTTTATTAAACACTAAATAACATAACCTCGAATTATTGAAAAAAGGAAACCTTGTCAGTGGAAAGCACTAACATGAAACATATATTCAATAATGTATCAGATAATTTGAAAGTTCTTATTCAGTTGCGCGACTCATTTTTCTTCATTATAAAAGAATTCCTGAAATCAGCATGAATTTTTTAAAACCATTTTCAATTTTTCATTTTTACTTTGTTCCTAAAACACTAGAGAACAATAATTTGTATACAATTTCCTGCACCGATAGAATAAATTTCAAATTTTTCTGTCACCACTAAGCCATTTCTTTAAAATCGGAAAGGAATCCAGTTAGCTTCTGTCAATAAGAGACAAAATTTGAGGGTTACCGTTTTGGAAAATTGAATATTTGATTTTCACGCGCCACCTTAATATTAATTGAAAGAAGTTTATATAAATGAAAAATGTAAAAAATGTAGAATTTAAAAAAAGAAGAGGATTGTCAAACATTTTTAACTTTATTTAAACGATGACAGATGTCTCGGGCATTGCCTACTTTGACCGTGAGGCTCTTCCAAGTTTTTCTACGATGTAAACAGTCAGGGCCGTATGAACCATTTTCAGTAGGAATATATAATATTAATTAACTGTATTTTGTACAAATATAGATTTTTGTTATCATGAAGGATGGACCCTTTTTCATAATGAAGATTAATTAATGAACAGTCGCTACGGCACTGCGTGATTGCGTCAAGGTCGCCACGCGTCTTTCCCTGTCCTTCCCTCGTCTACGAATGCGAGCTGGCAGAATTCTAAGAAGGCAGTGAGTTGAGGGGAAGCAGTTTGAGGTCCCAGTGTATTTACGCACCTAATCTTTTTACCATCATTTAGCACGAAATTCAATAAAACAGCGTACGGACTCCGAGCTAGCGACACGTAGAACTTGGCGCTTTGTTCAGATCTTACAGATTTATGTGCTATCGGGTGTCCAAGGAGTAATGCGATTTTAAAAGATAGGTTGGCATCACCGTCAATTTGTAAGCATGTTGCTAACGTCAGATATTGTTTCTAACTTAGTCGTCAATTTGAAATGGTAATGTTTCGAAATTGTAAATAATATAGTCGCTAGTCAAGATATTGAAAGCAAATAATTTTCTTTGGCAAAAGGTGGGCGGCGGAGCGGGCAGAATTCAATGTTGAAGTATGATGAATTTGTAAAACTGAATAAGATATGAAAAATAAAAGAAATCATTAAGCTTAATAGATAAGAATTTTTCAAAAAAATGTGTATTAAATTAAACATTTATTTGGTATAATAACATAAGCCTAGGTTTCAAATGATTTCACGTATAAATATAAAAAGATAAAAACAATCGAATTGGCGATGTTTTAATTTTCTTTAATTAAAAAATCAAGGCAGCAAACAATTCATAATTCATTTCGAAGATATGTAGATTCAATTTTGAAATGCTAGTTCTACTATGTTTCAATTTCAAAGACTTGAATGTCAAAAATACATTTTTTAGTTCCTTCATTATTCATTTTTTATGACTCAAGTCAGAAAGTCAGAAAGTCGATTGTTGGGTTGTCATCAGCCTCTTGATCTTCTATAAAGTGCAAATATGTATAAATACAGTAATAGACTATTGAATCTCATTTTTTTAAAAAAAAAGCACATTTATATAATATTAGAATATTATTTATACCTGCTGTATCATTATTTCTACTTTCATTCGGTGTTTCGGCGGAAAACCTTCTTCTAATCATTTCAATTTCACGCTGGACAGCCCGGTGCTTTCGAACACGCAATCTAACATCGTTGCGTAGTCTTTCCATGGCGAAATAATTTCAAATGTCTAAATTTAACACATACCTGTAGATAAGATTTTTGAGCACAGATGAAATCCAAGGCATTGACGCAAATGTCAATTACGATTTTAATTTTTGTATTTTGGTCTATAAATTCTTAGCTCCCGGTATCGTTTAACGATTTTAAGCTGAATTCGGTGTCATATCGTTGTTTTAGATATCGGAAGTGAAAGAATCCGTCACTTTTCGTTACGAACTCTGAGCGCCGACATCGTGTAACGATTCGTAGTCGAATTCGGTGAAATATCGACGTTCGAGATATCGGAAATGAATTCCTCGGCCACTTTTCGGTACGAGTTCGAAGCGCCGACATCGGCTCACAATTCAAAGCCGACTTCGGCCCGATATCGCGACTGATTTGGCCGAACTATATTTTTACTTGGGAATTGTTTTCGCACACACACTGTCGATGGTGATACATGAACTCTCGTCCATCTAACGTGTGCTTCTGATTGGTTAATTTTTATTTTTCCACCACCCGATGTATTTTTGACATCTCAGCACATTTACTAAAAAGCGCAGCGCGAAACAAAATTTGAGTGCTATCTTTTGAAGTTAAGACAATCTGCTTTCGATTCGTTATGAGTTGTGATTCGGAATTTAATGTTAAAAGCTACAGAATATCGATTTTCATTGCGCTAGACATAAATTCTACAAGTTTTTTTTTATAGTGCAAGCACGAAAAAACACTTTAGACTATGATAGCGCAGGTGCTAACTCGGAGCTTCTATTATTTTTAGAGATCTATATTTAAATTTTGAAATGTTTCGTTTATATTTTTTCCTTTGGATACAATTCGCCTTATTTTCCGAGATATCGAGGTTGGAGTATTTATGCTTGGGGGGCCGCGCTCGTCCACAGACAGTCGAGCGCGGCAGCCGAAGCATAAATACTCAATCCTCGATATCTCGGAAACTAAGGCAAATTGGATTTTAAAAAAATACGTGTCTCGTACATTGTAATCTACTTCCACTCTCTAAAGCCCCAGAATCAGCGTCCCGCATCTCGCGACCTCTCCTTAAATTGAAAATTCATTCACTGCTATTTTTCTTAAAAGATTAATTTCGCAGGGCAACAAACCGTCTGGAGAACGTGCTACTCGTTCTGAATAGCGACGTCTCGAACATGACGAAGGTGTGTGAAGCTGGAATTACCACATTGTCCTATTAACATGGTACTACCGTACCACAAAACGAAAACTATTAATCACATAAAATTTTTTTTTAAAGTAGGAATTTTGTGCGAATTTTGTGCTTTCGATTGGTACCGAGCACAAAATTGCAGTATTTTATTATTGTTAAAAACGTGTAGTAATGCCAGCTTCACGTGAAGCTGGCACTACCACACCAAAAAACGAAAACTATTATCACATTAAATTTTTCTTGAAGTAAGAATTTTGGGCTAATTTTGTGCAATCGATTTGGACCATGCACAAAACTGCAACATTTTTATTATTGCAAATTACGTGTAGTAGTATCAGTTTCACGTAAAGTTCCACAACTTCTACATCACGAAATTGTTATTTTATTTTTAGGGCTCCATAATAAATAGAAATCTCTGAAGGCTCAATTTTCGAATTCGTCCAATCGTTTGAGTTTTTCCAAAATTCAAATTCTCATTTCGCTTGCATATAGACCTGCAGCTAACAATGGAATGAAAAATTTTCCGACTTAATAGGTGGGAAGTCCGATACTATTTCAACCATAAATTTGGATGATCCTCTTTATCCCCCGTACTGTCAATAGCAATGCCCATTGCCCATTGACCAAGAAGAAGAGAGACATTAGATATTTTAAAGCATTATTATCTAATTTCAATTTCTGTCGGTATTATATTGAGCAAACCCAGAAGAAAAAACGTTCCGCTTAGCCCCCCGCCTTACGGTACTTGAGTTAATAATTTTTTTTTTTTTTAATAAATGAGGTCAAGATGTAGAATCTTTTTCCCGAAAAAATTAATCATCATTCTTAAAAACCGTATGATTCTCAAAGAATTGGTAAGGAACAATAGGAAAGAAAGATTAGTCCAAGAAATTTTTTTTGATAAACACTGAGTGTAGTCTGCATTTTAGAGTGTGTAGTCTGGAATCAAAAATTATGCAGTAGAAAATTAACTTACTTTCTAACAATTCGCTGAATTTCCAGCATTCTAAGAAGTCATGGCAGTATACCTATTGTTGTTAAAGAATGTGATTTTTTTAGAACTAGGTGACAAGGAGCAAAAGAATAACTTTGAATACCGCAAAACATTTTTCAAGGTTCAGAAAAGAGATCATAAGGAACTGATTTCTGAAAAGATCGAATGGACCTCCTTTGACCATTTTTCTAAAACTCATATGTTCTCGCTGTGTCGCTTGCAGGCACATTTTTAGATTAATTTCATTCCACTAATTCTGCATGGAAGTTCAGAAAGTTTGGTTTATCTTACAAAAAATTGTTCGGCTCTGACTAATCCTGCATGATTTGTCATTTTTTTAATGTTAATATTGAGTGTAAAGGTCTTGAAATTGGAGATAGAAAATGATGCGTTTTTCTCGAAGATCAGTATTTGGGAGTTCTATGAGAACCCTTTTCATATGGACGTACACATATATTTTGTTTGAAATTTAGTATTCACCATACAAGAAATTTTCTTCGTGAGAAGTTAATCCTGAAGTTTAGACGCAATAATGATGACAAAATCGTCCGTCAGGCGAAAAACACTAGTCCTTAGAATAAGTGTACTAAATTTCAAGTGGATTCGTTAATTAGATCGTGAGAAATCGTGTACAACGTTTTGAATGACATACGAGTAGTTTCTAAGGTCAGTTACACCAGCCCCC
>JAUMHM010121852.1:0-19872 GCA_032362435.1 Melikaiella ostensackeni | reverse complement strand
TCGATAAAAAAAATTATGAGAGTTATAGCATTTTCAAAATTCAAAAAAAGAAACGAAAATGAAAATTTTAAGCCAAACGACGCGAAATAAGAAAAAAAGTCAGAAGAGTAGAATTTGTGCTTTTAAAGAGTCAAGTCAAATTGCCGTTGAACATTTCTTGATAAGACCAATCGTAAATCATTAAGATAATTTTTTAATCGTCTTTTCAACTGTATTTGTATATATTATAGTATTATACGGTGAGCGCAGAAAGGCGAGCGCGAATATTATGATGAGAATGTATTGCTTAAGGCCGATCTTAAGTAAATAAATTTCCTTTTTCATTTGAAATAAAAAAAATTTAGTAATTTGTACATAAAAAACATATAACACCGAGCAAGAAGCGCGGCGATCGAATCGCGCGTCGTAGGCGCGCTCAAACTTGCGAGCGAAGGGAGCTGCGCGCGATGAGAATGTGCCCGCGAAGCAGGCAGATTTTTTTTATATAACTTCCTGCGTGTAAAATCCGAAAAATTGTAATCCAGAGTTTTGCAAACACTTCACCACAATATTGATTCAAGAAAAGTTTCTATTATTTTCCAAAAATTCTACAACTTTTTTTGATTTCCTTTTTCTTTTTAAAGATAGAAACATTAATCAACTAGTTTAATATAAATTTTTTTAATTTTGAGAAAAATTCTTCACGGGGAAAAAAATTCAGAAAAACTAAGTGTAGCGATTGAGAGATGGTGAGGTATAATAATTCAATACAATTGAAATTGAATTTCATAATTGAATGTAAAAATATTTTACTATCTTATTATCGTCTCTTTAGACTAAATTCTGAATCTTGATATTTGCGGCTATGACTTTCTGTATAGTTTCCAGAAATCTATTTGCATTCTTCGAACAGATGCCTTTTACGAGGGTCTGGGACTGGTTAGTCTCTATCTGAAAAAAAATTAAATTGATCGTTTTTCTAAGGGTTTATACTTTATGTAGATGGTATGTCTTCGACCATTTCTTGATCGCTACACTTTGTTTTTCTGAATTTTCTTCCCGCGGAAGAATTTTTCTCATAATTTAAAAAATTTATCTTAAAAAAGTGGATTAATTTTTCCATCATTAAAAAGAAAAGTAAAATCAACAAGATTAAATTTTTTTAAATAATTGAAATGTTTGTTCAATTAGTGTTGTGGTGAAGTCTTTGCAAAAAGTTGGATTACAATTTTTTTACTTTTATACGCAGGAAGTTATATAAAACATTATTTTATCTATTCACATTTTCCTGGTTTTGTTGATATGGTTTTCAATGTAGTCAATAAAAAAATTTGGTGCAATGTGATTCTATGATAGATGTTACTGAAAGTCCGGTATAGGGGTATTAAAGAATTTATTCAATTTATTCCATTAGTAAAAACATAGGTTGGATGCATTACAAAAGGAATTATTGATAGAATGCAAGTTTCATGGTTTTTTTCAAAAAAAAATATTTCATATCAACAAGAAAATATGCTTTGACTTCAACAAAAAAAGATAACAAAGAAACTTTTAATGAGAATACCAATAAATTCAGTAAATCTCTTTGAATTTGGTTAAAAAGGCTGCCATGCACAGATACACCTAACTTTATAGTGTTTTCTATTTCAGAATAAAATTATAAAAATCTTCATAAGAAAGTGAATTTCATATTAATCTTACAGATTTTTTATTTAAATAAGGAATGGGAAGCTTGACCAAACAACATTTGATGATAAAAAATGTTCTATTTATACTTTCAGGTAATATTTGAATATAATCAATATATGGTATGTCTCATCATTTATAACCGTAGTTATGCTATAAATTACCCCTGATGAGGAAGTCTAAGTTGGCTTCGAAACATATTAGTCCCCAGTAGTATAAAAAAGACGGCGAAAAGAAAGAGTGTGAGGTTGGTTTCGGTTGACTCTTTCTTTTTTTCCCAATTTTTTCTTTTTTGTTTGTACATTTAATGTACATTTGTCTCTAATGAGTTGGAAAAGCGGGTAGTCTCGAAGTCTAATTTTGATTTGTGAAATTTTTTGGTTGTTCCTTTTTCAGTACACAAAAAATTTTCATAAGAAAGTAGATTTCATTTCGATCTTTAAAAAATTTTAAGAGAGATATTAAGCAAGAAATGGTTTCAATCTGCAGGGTTGCCTATGAATACTTAAGATTTCTTTTAATTGAGGTGTAATGGTCCACTCAATTTACCAAAAGATATCTATTTTACTTAAATATACTTTACAAATTTGCGGAAGTTAGCAATTTTTCAGAAATGTGTTATTGGTTTGGATTATTACCAATTTTTCTTTGGGAAATGGAATAATCTGAATAGATTGGTTTTAAATCATCCCACTTAAATTATAAATAAAAAAGGTCGAAAATTATTGGTTACTGGAAATGCAGTAAAAACAAAGTGACAATGAATTAACAAGAGTTGTAGAAGTGTTATTTGTTTTTCAAAGAAAACATTCAGAATTTAGAATTTGCCTTCACGATATGATCACTTGCAATCTGAAGAATAACCTGCTCATGTGTGAGTGATTGATCGAATATTTCATACATGACAATGTACATAAAAAATTACTTATAAAGGTCACGTGTCGTCACAATAAAATAGAAAAGATCGTCCTTGACGGACTTGCGCATCGGTATCATGAGAGATGCCCTTGAATCATATGATTTTATATTCAAAGCATTAATTCTATTTTCAAATTTTTTTGGCAAACATGTTTTGTGTAATTAAATGATTACAAGAGATATTTTCGACAGAGTTTAATTACGTCAGTTTATTTAAATGTTCTGCAAAAGAGTTTGGTTTCTTGGAATTGAAGATGACTGAACCAAAACTTCCAATAGACCTTTTATCTTAATCGCAAAATTAACAGTATGTGTATGATTAAGGTGTGAATGCTGTCATTAATTAACACTTTGTGTTATTATTCATGGTTAGCTTCTTCAATATGAGTTAGAGTGGTGATTTATTGATTCGATTGGAAGATATTATAGAACAGTGAATAGATATGTCAGAATTATCATAATTTCTTTAGGGACCGTCCATAAATTACGTTACTTTTATTCAAAAAGTTTGCGACTTCTGTGCAAGATGGCCCTGCAACGGTACATTTCAATAATAACTTAATAAGTTCGAACATCCCTTTCATATTTCAGACTTCACACTCTTTCCCCCTTTTTTAAATTCTTCTTCTGTTTTTCCCTGTCTTCAAGACACTTCCCCTTTTTTTTATTTTTTCGCTTAAATGCGAACTGAATTAATAAAACTTAATAGGTGGAATCCAACTAATTTTCGTTGAAACTTAATTTTTGTGTGTGTTGATATAGAACCAATCTATTCAGATTATTCCATTTTTCAAAAAAGAAAAAGGTAATAGTCCAAACCAATAACACATTCCTAAAAAATGGCTAGCTTCTTTAAATTTGTAAACTATATTTATGTAAAATAGATATCTTTTGGTAAATTGAGTTAGCCATTAACACCTTAATTAAAAGAAATCTTAAGTAATCATAGGCAACCCTGCAAATTGGAACCAATGTTTGCTTAATGTCTCTCTTTTAATTTTTTTTAAAGATCGAAGTGAAATCTACTTTCTTATGAAAATTTTTTGTGTATATCATTATACATTTGTCTCAAATGAGCCGGAAAAGCGAGTAGTCTTGAAGTCTAATTTTGATTTGTGAACTTTTTGGGTGTTCCTTTTTCAGTACACAAAAATTTTTCATGAGAAAGTAGATTTCATTTCGATCTTTAAGTTAATTTTTTGTTGTTGAAATATCTGCTATTATAGTTTTGGTTCGGAATTCATCTTCGTTTGGTAAAAATTCTATTGTTTAATTGAAAATTTAATTATTTTGTTGAAAATGCAACTATTTTGTTGAAAAGTCATCTTTTTGGGTCAAAATTCAACTACTTGTTTGAAAGTTGAACTACTATGTGAAAACTTAATTTTTGTCGGATGAGGATTTAACTATTTTAATGAAAATTCGTCTATTTGGTTGAATTCAACTTTTTTGATTCCCAATTAAAATCGTCTTTGCTTAAAATTTCAACTATTATGGTAAGAAATTCAACTATTTGGTAGAAAATTAACTTTATCATTGAAAAATTATATTTTTGGTTGAAAATGAGCTCTTTTATAGATAAATCGTCTTTTTGGCTTCAAAAATCTATAATTTTATTAAAAATTCGTCTTTTTTTGTAGAACATTAATCTTCTTGGTGGAATTTTTCAAATTGAAAATTTAACTATTTTGTTGAAAATTCGCTTAATTTTCAGTCGAAAATTAATTTTTGTCGTATGATGATTTAACTATTTTGTATCTATTCGTCTATTTGGTTGAATTCAACTGTTTTTGATTCCTAATTAAAATGTTCTTTGCTCAAAATTTCAACTATTATGGTAAGAAATTCAACTATTTGGTAGAAAGTTAACTTTATCGTTGAAAAATTATATTTTTGGTTGAAAATTCAGCTGTTTTGTGGATAATTCATCTTTTTGGCTTCAAAATTCAATAATTTTATTAAAAATTCTTCCTTTTGGTAGAACATTAATGTTCTCGATGGAAAATTCTTTTTTTTATTGAAAATTTAACTATTTTGTAGAAGATTCATGATTTTGGTTTAAAATTTAAGTATTTGGTTGTAAATTAAGTTATTGTTGAAAACTCATTTTTTTGGTTGAAAATCGAACCATTATGGTAGAAAATTTAACTATTTGGTAGAAAATTAAGTTTATCGTTGAAAAATCATATTTTTGGGTTGAAAATTCAGCTCTTTTGTAAATAATCCGTCTTTTTAGCTTTAAAATTCAATAATTTTGTCAAAAATTCGTCTTTTTTGGTAAAACGTTAATCTTCTTGGTAGAAATTTTTTTTTAATTGAAATTTTAACTTTTTTTTTTTGAAAATTTCTTTTCATTTTTAGTTGAAAATTAATATTTGTCTGATGAGGATTTAACTATTTTGCTAAAAATTCGTCTATTTGCCTGAAATAAAAATGAAAAAGTAGGTTTTTTCGACAATTTTTTCAGCGATCTTTTTCTTTTTGGTCTCAAAATAATTTTAAGACATCATTGAAATGATAATAGAAGAAAAACAAGAGGTGCAAGCCCTTTGGGGTTGAACATAATCCAAGTTCACCGTGCATGTTTTTGTTGATTTACTTCAAAATTATTGCCTGTATTGGAAAATTTTTTGATATTTAAGTAACGTCAATGTAATGTGTTACTTTTTACAAGTAACGATAAATTTAATGCTTTGCAAAATTTTTTTAAATTACTCGGTAATGGGCCATCCGTAAACTACGTTACCAATTTGAAGGCTGGAGGGGTCCCGACAAAAACTACGATGGTGACATGGGGGGAAGGGGTTACTGGAAGTAATGCTACGAGTTTAGATGAAGTTTAATATATTTTCTGATGAAAAATTTTAACAAAATTTTCGAATTTCGCGAAAAATGGCCCTGCAACGGTACCATTCAACAACACTAATTTACAAATATTTGGTTTATCGCGCGTAAACTTTAAAACTTTAAAGAACTTTAAAAAAAAACTTTAAAAGAAACTTTAAAAGATAAAGTGTTTTTCAGACCAATTTTGGGTCGCTGAAAGAGAAAATGACACTTATTTATTTTTGCAAAGACGCGTTTCCGAGATATTTTGAAAAAACGTTTTTTTTTGTGGCTCTTCTTTCAGTTACGGGCAAAAATCTCGAGAACGGTTGATCCAGCTAACATGAACTGTATATCATTCGAAAGGTATGTTCTTCTTCTTTTCGACGACATACTGTTGGTGTCAATCGAATCGAAATTTATTGGGTTATAGGCGATGAAATTGAAAAAAAAATGGAACAACTGAAAGTGAGTGATTTTCAAATAAGGTCGGAAAATCCATTTTTTTTTACTTTCATTGCCTGTAACCAAAAAATTTTAATTTGATTGACACAGACAGTATATAGTCGGAAAGTGGAAGATCATACCTTTCGAACGAAGTGTAGTTCATGTTAGTTGGATCAACCGTTGTTATCAAGATTTATGCCAGTAACTCAAAAAAGAGCCAAAGAACACGTTTTTTTGCAAATATCTCGAAAACGCTTCTTTGGAGAAATAAATTAATGTCATTTTCTTTTTCAGCGAACCACAATTAGCCTAAAAAACCCTTTTTTCTCCTGATAAATTTTTCGTGTAAACTAATGTAATAGCATAAGAAGTTTCAAAATCACGTTCATATTCTAGACTTCACACACTTCCCCCTATTCCTCTCTTTTTCCCTAATTTCAAGAAAATTCCCCTTTTTCGCCTTTTTCTCGTTTGGTTGAAAATTCATTTTCTTGGTACAAGATTCAACTCTTTGGTTCAAAATTTAACCAGTGTGTTGAAAATTCGTTTCATTTTTTATTGAAAATTAATTTATTAAATTGAAAATTCAACTATTTGGTTAAAATATATCCTTTTTTGTTAAGCATTAATTTTTTGACTGAAAATGTAATTATTCCATTGTTAGTTGAAAATTTATATTTTTAATTGAAAATTGATGTTTTCTAGTTGAAAATTCGTCAATTTGGTTGAAAATTTATGTCTTTTATTGATGATTCGACTTTTGTAGTAGAATATTAACCTTCTTGGCTAAAAAATCATCGTTTCGGTTGAAAGTTTAACCATGCGGTTGAATGTTGAACTCTCTTGTTGAAAATTCATTATTTATGTTAAAGATGCATCATTTTAGATGAAACTTCATCTCTTTGATTGAATTTTTTTTATATAATCAATTTTATTAACTGAAAATGTAACTATTTCATTCTTGGTTAAAAATTGATATTTTTTATCGAACGTTTTTTTTCTAGTTAAACATTCAACTATTTTGATGAAAATTCATCTTCTTGATTGAATTCAACTATTTTTTTTTAAATTAAAAACTTTTTTGGTTGAAATATCAACTATTACATGTTTCGTTGAGAGTTCATTTTTTTTGGTGAAAAATCAATGACTTAATTTAAGTTTAAATTACTTTGTAAAAAATTCAATTTTTTCATTTTTAACGATTAAAAATCTAATTTCTGCCGAAAGCGGCGCAAAATATGACTAGCATTTCATGGGTCAAGATTTTTCCCCTTCCTGAAATCTTTACAAGTATACCCTTACTAGATGCTTATTTTGAGTATTTTAACCAATTTTTCCTGAGAAATAGAAAAAAACTGACTGAAATAGCATGTAGTTTAACAAACTCTAACAATTTATTTTTAAAAACGTTTGTTTTTAGTTCAGTAACAATGTAAAGAACATGTTTTATGAGATTATTAATGTTCCTGAGCTTCAAACTAAATAAAAATTGGTTTTTACTTTTAAAATTGAGGAAACATTATTTTTAACGATTAAAAATCTCATTTTTATCGAAAACGACGCAAAATATGAATAGTATTTGAGAGTTTAAAATTTTTCCACTTCCTTAAATCTATAAAACTATATTCTTACCAGATGTTTACTTTGTGTATTTTAAACAATTTTTCCAAAAAAATATTCAAAAATTGGTAAAAATGGAGTAAAATAACATTTACTTCAACGAACTTCAACTATTTGTTTTTGAAAACGTTTGTTTTTGGTTCAGTAACAATGTACAGGTAAAGAACATGTTCCATGAGATTATGAAGGTTCCTGAGCTTCAAAGTGAAAAGAATTGGTTTTTATTTCTAAAATTAAAGGAACATCATTCTTATCGATTTGAAATCTCATTTTTCTCGAAAACGACGCAAAATATGAATAGTAGTCGAAAGTTAAAAATTTTTCCACTTTCTGAAATCTATAAAACTATATCCTTGCCAGATGCTTACCTCGTGTATTTTAACCAATTTTTTCAAAAAAATTGAAAAAATCGGTAAAAGTCAACTAAAATAACATTTAGTTTACCGAACTTCAACCATTTATTTTTAAATACGTTTGTTCTTAGTTCATTAACAATATAAAGAACATGTTCCATGAGATTATCAAGGTTCCTGGGCTTCAAAGTGGAGAAAAATTGATTTTTATTTTTAAAACTGAAGAAACATCATTTTTAACGATTAAGAAACTCATTTTTTTTGAAAACGAAGCAAAATATGAAGAATAGTTGAGAGTTCAAAACTTTTCAATTTCCTAAAATTTATGAAATTATATCCTCACCAGATGTTAATCATATGTATTTTAACCAATTTTTTTTAAAATATAGAAAAAAATCGACTAAAATAGCATTTAGTTTCACATAGTTATTGAACTGGAAACAAACGTTTTCAAAAATAGAATATTTAATTTCGTTAGACTAAATGCTATTTTACTCGATTTTTATCGACCTTTTCTATTTATTTTTGGAAGTTTTGTTAAAATACACAAGATAAACATCTGTTGAGGATATATTCTTTTATATTTTAGGAAATCGAACAGTTTTGAACTGTGAACTGCTATTCATATTTTGCGCCGTTTTTGAGAAAAGTGAAATTTTTAATCGTCAAAACTGAAAAAGTCGTTTTTTTCAAAAACGCATAGAACGATTTTTTCTTTTTTGGCTTAAAATAACAGGGGGGCCTCCTCGACATACCCACAAAAGAGAAACTGGATGTGCAAGCACTTTAGGGTTGAAATAAATGAATCTGAACTCTATTTTTGAGTAACAGGATAACTAATAAGCACAAAAAGCAGGAATTTTTCAACTTCAATAATCAATATCTTCATATTTTTTAATTAATGGCCTTTCCTTCATTTTTACTACATTTACTGTCAATTTAATTTAAAAAAAAGATCAGTCGACTCCTGCTTTCTAATAGCCTTCAAATGGGAAGTTCCAAACACCTTTATATTTTTTAATACAGAAAAAGAAAATATATCCTATTTAATTTTAAATTTTATTTTGCGTTCATTGGTTTTGTTCCCATACCGCGAGATATGTATGTATTATCTTAGTTTTTTTTTACATCAGAGCCAGTTTAGCTTCGCATGCTTATCTAATCCACAAATAACTTGTGCTAATTTCAGATGATTACGTTGTACGTCTGGACAATTTCCTTCACGTCTACCTTGATCAGAATCTTAAGCAGATCAAGGTCAGGTATCTAAGGCCGAATAAAGAACAGAGCAGCTAAGTAATAAAAATTTGAGGAATTAAATTCAGGATGAATGTACTTGAATTCTTCTTTAATGTCCAGCATTTTAAATTTAGCTAACAAATTCTTGAAAATTAAAACAGCCAAGAATCGAACGATCAAATTTGGATAACAAATGTGTGTCTTGTCCAGATTTGGTCGTTGGATTCTTGATTTTTTTAAACTTCTTGTTAACTTCTAACTAAGAATTTTGTGATTAAAGCTAAATAATAATTCATTATTACAAGTATAATAATATAAATTGATCATTTCTGATCTAGTAATATAATTATTGTCAGCAGTATTAAATACTTAATTAATTTGTAATATCATTTCCTCTTTGCACTCAATTCATCCTCAATAAAGAAGCGTAAATATTTTTTCCAGAAATAATTGAAATTATCGTAATCGACCAGACGATAAAAATATCACGTACAATAATTTGAAGAAACGTAAATACGAATGCGTTTTTAATTAGAAATGTGGCATTGCAAAATGGGTTGCTCATGTTTTCTCTGAAATTAGTTTTAAAGAATGTGACATATTTAAACTTAAAACCGAAAAAGTGGCTGAAATTTAACAGTGACTCATGTGCACTAATAATGTAATTTCATATTCTTTTGAATTGGAAAGAATTCAAACAAATTTGATAAAATTTATAAGAATTCCTCTATTATCTTTGTATCTTCTTCCATTAATCCTTTCTTCGTTCTTTCAACCCATTCCCATCTTTTTCTTCCCTATGAAATCTTTCCTTATTCCCATCACCATTCTTCTTATTGCTTTGTCCTTTTAATTTTTCTCGTTGCCTCGTACCTCCACCTGTATACACTCGGTAGCCTTTTTTTCAATCTCTCCACTCCCTTTCATCTAGCCATGCCTTCATCGTCACCACGACTTCCCATTGCCACAAATTTTCCATAAACTCTCTATCCTTTCTCTCTAAGACAGCTATATTCCAATAGCATATCCTACATTGCTCTCTTTTTTCATTTCCTATCACTTTTTATTTCCCACTATCACTTACTTTCCTCCTTCCCGTTCCTTTCTCTCTTATTCCTCCGTACTCTCACATTTCACTAAGTCTTCCCTCTTTTCGTCCCAATATTACAGTATATACACGAGGTTTCTAAATCATAACGAATTCATGAACTTGTTTTTAAAAGTTCTTAATCCCTACATAGTCGTGAGTTTGATAACTTTTAAGATTGATCCAATGGAGTTCTCTAAATTTTCCTCATCAAAATTAGGTATACAATAAGGCAATGAACCTCTAAAAAATGTCTGCTTTCTGAAAAAATGTTTCTTAATCTCTTTCAGCGTGAGTAAAAAGTTTCAGCAATTTTTGTATTACGTTTATATCATTTAATACACGAGGTTTTAAAAATATACTATATTTATGAACTTATTTTTAAAAGATTCCTAATCTGTACTGTAGTCGTGAGTTGGATAATTTTTTGAATTGCTGCGATGGAGTTCTGTGCATTTTCTTTATAATTTTAGTAAACAATAAAGCAATATACCTTTAAAGAATGTATGCGTACTAAGACATTTTTCTTATCATCTGCCGGCTTCTTGAAAATGTTTGAGTAATTTTTTTATTCCATTCCCCCTTGAACCTTTTCTTCCCTATACTCCACAATTTTCTTCCTCTTTTCCAAGCCATCCTCACCCATTGCCTCAGTTTTTTTAAGCCTTGAGATTGCCTCATTTACTTTTTCCCTACTAATCTCGTTTCCGCTGTCCTAGTCCCCCGCTACCGCCCTTCTTCCTTCACCATTTACCTTGTTTTCCATGACCCATAGCGTTCTCTTGTAATACTCCGTCCACTCATCCATCCGAGGAGGAAGGAAGGGCGTACCCCTCCTTTCTCCTCTTTCCATGTTTATTACTTCTAATTCCCTCCCTCACATTACCGCTTTATATTCATCTTCCATGTAACCTATCCTTCTCGCTCTGCCTTTTTTTCACTCGACATTCCCTCCGGATCTCCTTTTCTCCTGTTGAGTTCATATTTCTCCATTTCTTCTTTCCTCCTTTTTCCCACGCTCTCCTACATTCTGCTTTTACTTTCTTTACATTCGTCGTGCTACCATCTTCTCCTACCTCCTCACCATCTCTTTTCGGTCTTACTTCCTCCTTTACCTTATCAATCACTCTTCTAAGTTTTTCTATCAGCGTGTCTACTCCTCCCTCTTCCATACTCCCTACCTCCTCGTTTTCTATTTTTTCTCTAAATTCTCTTAACTTATCTTCCCCTTAACTGCACATTTTTAATTTCCTTTTCCCCACTCCTTTTCTCTTCTCCCTACCGAGCTGTGGTCCTCCACACCTCAATTTCGCTATCACCGAAAAGTGCTCAGAGCCTATGTTATTGCCCACTTCCATTCTAACGATCAGATTTCTTATTCTTCTCTCTGCCAGAATGTAATCTATTACGATGCCCCCTTTACCTGTGAACGTCATTACATTTCCTTCAACCTCCATGGTATTACCATTACTAATAAACCGTCCGGCTTCTCCCAACAAGTCCAGAAGCCTTCTGCCCTCTCGATCCGTTTCCCTATGTTTTGAGTTTCTTACGAAGACCTCCTTTTCTTTGTCCCACATATCTCCCCCTTGTTCCCCGATCTATGCATTCAGATCATCCTTCATCAGCACCAACCCCTCTTCTTTTCCCTCTGTTCATTTCCTCATCGTTTTTCATCCTCCCACCATGCTTCCCTTCTCGTATGCATGCATACAACAGCCCTAATCACTTTTTCTACTTTTATTCTTCACACCACTGTTCTGTCCTTTCCTTCCGCTTGCCCTTCCTTTTTACCCTCTACCACTATTTCCTTTCTTATTCCTGACACCATGCCATCCATACCTCTCCCCTTTACGTCATACTTTCTCGCTGCTTGCATGCTCCACACATATCCTTTCTGTAATATTCTTTTCATGCCTTTCCATTCCACTTCCACACAATGTGGGTCGATGAGGACACCGACCCACATTTTGCTCATCATTATCATATCCCACTTTTCCAATTCCCCCCCCCCCCAGAACCTTTTTTCCTTGTTTTTTTAACCTTGACACATCCCGGTGTCAGGCAACTGAAAAAATCCTGGAATGTTGGAGAGAAACGTGGGTAGTTAGAAATGGAAGGATGAGAGATGCGAAATGAGGTTCGAATGTGGTGTGCAAGTCAGGGGTAGAGAATGGTAGGGAATAGATGATGAGATGAGGGCAAGGCAAGGAAAGATAAGAAAAAATCTCGGATTCAAGGTCCAACACGTGTTATTGGATGGTGAAGAGTGAGGGGGAGCGAGCGTATAGTAGTAAGAATGGTCGTTAAGTCGATATTTTAGAAATAGTTGGTAAGGTAGTATATAAGTATTGTCGATAAGAAAACATGTAATGGTTCTGTGAAAAATCTTACCTGCCCTAGGAGCTATAGCACCTTGTAGTTGGTGAAGGCTTAGGTGTGCGGGACAGGGTGCTAAACGGTCCTCGTTCTGCATGAATATGGATATGAATGGTAGGAACCCTATAAATAGACTCTCCTGGATGAAAATCGGATCCATATAAACAGGCTCTCCAGTGAGTCGGCATGGATGATTGTAGTAGGGTAGAAAGGTGATAGAGCCTAGCTAACACGGGTACTGCTGGATCCCTGCGTCGATGGTTCTCCCGGACTGACCCCAGTCTGGAGTTGGGACGGAAATGACCTACAGCTCATAGTGCGACTAAGAAACAGCCCTCCGTTGGTGTAATGGCCTACTAACGGATATTTTTATTTCCCTAGCTTCTCGTTGGACTAAAGTGGAGTCTTTGAGGAACAAAAATTTATAGGAAGAAAGAGGAAGAGAGGTGGCGAAGGGGTGAAGGAGGTTGGGCTCGAGTGGGTCTGACATAACTAATTTATTTAGGAAGGCCACCTGGAGGGCGCTCGAGAAAGTGTCCCCAAATCAATGGCCGAAATTTGAGATCTCCTTCTGTAGAGGAGTGGTCTTTATATTCGTCGCAGCCGACCCCGCGACTGAAGCTTGGCTGCAAAATACAGTGGTCCAGACATGGCCCTGGGAAGCAGCAGACCTTAAAGTAGGTGTGGTTGCATTTCTCTAAAGGATGCGGAGGGCTGCGGCATGGATCCCAAGAGAACCAGAAGATCCGTCTGTAATCCTTCGGCGCTTGAAGGGATACAACCCCTCACTAAAGACATCGTCCTAGATAATCGTCCGGCGCGACTGGTCTCAGAAGGAGAGCACAACGGGGAGTCTCAAACAACTCCTAGTTGTGCAGATTCCTGAGTCCCAGACGAGAGCTCTTGCGTTCCTTAATAATCTACCACCTTGGCCAGGTCAACTTCAGGGTTGCTAGCCAGGGACAGGAGGACACAGCAGAGGCGCTTCTGCGGTTTTGCAGGAAGGCATGGCTGTGAGGCACACAGATATCTCACTAATCCAAGAACCTTGATTAGGGAAGGAGCCAACGTTGTTCCGCTGCTAGAACTGTGTTCCAGAGATCTAATAGTGATATCCACAGACCTTGAAGGAATCCAGAAGATAGTCATAGGATCAGCCTACTTTCCGTACGAGAGCGAAACCAAACCACCAGAGGAAGTACGTACACTGGTATAATACTGCAAGGTAAGGGGTCTCCCTCTTCTTATGGGGCGCGATGCTAACTCCCACCATACATTGTGGGGTGGCACACACACTAACTCAAGGAGAAATCATCTATTGGAATATTTTATAACTACTGATTCAAATATTCCCAACACGAGGAATTGTTGACCCACAAGAGTTCGAAAAGCAGGAAAGATGTACTGGTGGAACGGAGAACTCGAAGAGCTTCACAGGGAAATCAGAGAGAGATTCAGACGTGCCAGCACTAACAAAACGGAAGAACTATGAACCTTATTCACGGCGATGAGGAATGAATACCGGGATACAATACGTATGGCCAAGCAAGAAAGCTGGACGAACTTTACCACAGACATCGAGAAAGGAGCAGAGGCAGCTAGCCTGGACAAGCTGCTTTTTTAAAATGCAAATGCCATTTACGGCACTCTGAAATTGTCTGACGGAGGTTACTCAGGGCCAGATTAGGAGAACCTGGCCCAAGGAAAAGACCCTGGATTAAGAAACATTTCCTGAGCTTTATAAGGTTTGGGGATGAAAAGGCGACATCTCATAGGCGGATGCCTGGGCTCGCAATGATCCATCATAGGGCTGCTGGGAAGATTTGCTAGGGCTGCTCTGATTCTGGGGTATATCCTGATGGCATGGAGAGGTACGAAAGTGGTCTTCATTCTGAAGATGGGCAGGATCGGTTATACTTCACCCAAGGGTTTACGTGCGATCAACCTCTCATCTTCTCTACTAAAGATGGTAAAGGACTTGTGGATAGATGACAAGTTATTGTCAAGAAGGCCACTACATAAGGAGCAACACGTCCACAGGGCTGGTCACTCGACCGAAGCGTCCCTGAGGGGAGTAGTAAACTTTATTGAAGGACAGTCGAAGGAGCCTTCAACCACACCTCTAGAGAGGGATCAGGGCAGCTATGATTGCACTTGATGTGCCAACTGCACTCATAGAATTGATCCACTTCATGTGGAGCCACTGACTCGAGATGCCCGCATGGAGGCGTTTTGTCGCCACCTACTGTGGTGCTTGGTAGTTGATGAACTACTACATCTACTCACGAGACAGGGCTATCACGCTGTAGGCTACGCGGACGACATACTGGTCATCGTGCGCGGCCAGCACCTGGATGCGCTCTTCGGAGTAATATTGCAAGCACTGATGGCAAGACGGACGTGGCTGTTGAGACGGTACAAGTGGGGGACCACGAGTACACTAAAACTGCTAGGCCAACATTTGAAAATCGCTGAACAAGCTAAATACCTAGCAGTCATCCTGGATAAGAAGCTGACATGAAACGAGCACATGGAAAACAAGTGAAAAAAACTCACAGTGACCCTTTGGTTTTGTAGGAGAGCCATGGGAAAATACTAGGGCCTGCAACTGGAGACACTGATGTGGATCTACACAGCGATCCTGTGACCCAGACTAATCTATGCGGCGGTGAGTGACGCTTCTTTGGATCCATGGACACAGTGGCATTAAAGGCATCGAGATCTTGGACAGGCTAGAAAAACTAGCAGTGAGAGAAGAATCTGCCGGTCCCCAATCAGTTGTAGGCATTTTCACTAGGTTTGTGTTTGTGTTTTTGCTTATAGGAGGGCGGGGGCCGCGATAGAGACACCCCCTGGCGCTCAGGCTATAAAGCCCATTGTGCCACACTCTTAACAGTTCGCTCCTAATGGTCAACTATAGACCTCTTGATGGTGCCCAAGTTGGCGACCACTCTTTCCGTTGAACTTTCTTCGGGATCCACAAAATGAGCTCCAAGGGTTTGATGCCTGAACTTGGCTGGTTTGTAAGTGTAAGTTTATGCGTGTGTGTGCTTATTACTCGAAATTGGCCAGCGACTACCGAGCGATTGTCCTTTCGAAATGGAGCCTCTTCGCAAGGAGATTGGTAACTCTTTTTCGAGTCTGTCAAAATCGACTAGTGACCCCCCAAGAAATTTTCCCCTCGAAATGGAGCCTCTTCCCTGGTAGGTCACTAGCCTCTTTTGAGGGAACCTACAGTTTGAGGTGGGTTCCGAAAAACGAAAGCCTCGGAAGTACATAGAAGAATTTCCATTGGTACCGGTACAGGGATCGAACCTCAGGCCTCCTGCTCGGAAGCCTGATGTGCTATCGCCTAAGCCATTAGGACTCTTTTTCCAGTAGATTGGTCGTTGAAGAAATCAACAATTGGCTAACCGAGGTACATCATAAGGAGTCAAATAAGGCCACTGGCTGCAGACAGGCCAAAACACTGATGGGTATAAATTAAAACGATAAACGAGCTGCGGAAATACGCAAGCTTGATAGGAACGAAGTCTAGGTCCTAACAGAAATGTTTATAGGGCAAAGAGACCTCGGCTATCATAGACACAAGAAAGGGTCGCAGACAGCCCTCTCTGTCGCCTGTGCTAAAAGGATGATGAGACAGCTATTCATATCCTTTGTCACTGCTTTCTAAAAAATGTTTCCTAATCTCTTCTAGCGTAACTAAAGAATTTTAGTAAATTTTTTATTATGTAAGGGTAAGTTTTATTATATGAGGTAAGTATTGGATGTACGATGATACAAAAATATCAAAAATGTATGAACTTGTTTTTAAAAAATTCCCAATCTCTACCAACAGTCGTGGGTTTGATAATTTTTAATATTTCTGCGTTGGAGTTCTGTGCATTTTATCGATAACATTTATTCTAATATAAAACAGTCGCAGCACTTGTTTCAATAGCTTTTATATGATTTACCTTTGTAGAATCAGGACAAA
The DNA here is from genome assembly GCA_032362435.1 of Melikaiella ostensackeni. Taxonomy (NCBI): domain Eukaryota; kingdom Metazoa; phylum Arthropoda; class Insecta; order Hymenoptera; family Cynipidae; genus Melikaiella; species Melikaiella ostensackeni. The sequence goes on along the minus strand of JAUMHM010121852.1, from coordinate 3,359 downwards.
AGTTACGCGACAGCATTAAATAAATAGGGAAAATCAGTGGCATTAATTAATGCGATCGAGATCTGTAGCCAGAACACATATAAAAAAAAAATACTTCGAAATTAAGTTTGTCAACTGTGGTAATACCTGCAATCTACTTACAACGTAAGTCGAGATAGAAAAGATATAATAATATAATAGTAATACAAATCTTGCCCGAAAAAATTTCTAAAACAAAAAAGGGGATACCTTTCCAAATCATTTAACAACCTCATAATGTAATATTAATTGAGGCCACTGATACAAATATCCAGAATATAGGGGTATTAATGTACAACATGCTATCGAGTTATTTAAGAAATATTCATTTTAAGATGTTCGTTTATTGTACTTTGATAAACTTTTATTATTTTTTCCAGACGACGGAAATGCAATTTTCAAAATCTGTGGTAATCATACTCGTGGTATTGGTACTAATTTATAGTGCAATAGACGTTATCGACCAGCCTGATAACAATGAGTCTCCCGATTGCATATATTACCATTGGGGTTGTACTGGAGGGAAGGATGCCTAGCCATAACGGGGCATTTGTTGCCCAAATTTGAACTTGTATTGTGATACGAATTCTAGATAATCTGCCTTCAAGGATAATCCACCCATAAAATAAGTTTAAAATTAAATAGTGGTTTCTTTAACGTCGTTTCAATAATTCGAAGTGAAAGTACCTTAAGGAGAAATAAAAATTTGTTAGATTTTGAATAATGACTTTTTTTCCTCATTTGAATTGAACATAAATTATTCGTTTGATACAATTTGTATGATTGAAGAAAAATATGTGTATGATTTGAATAAATTAGGTACTGTGTTCCATCCAAATTAATAGAAAATATTATTTTAACAAAATCCCTAATCCACTAATCTAATTTCCTCTTTTGCTCTAGAATGAAATTAAAAAGTGAATTCCAGATTCGCACCGTCCTTCACGAGACGACTTTTTTATTCACTCTGACAAATAATAATTGCAAAACCGTCAAATACAGTGCAGTTTTAATAAGGTCAGTTTGAGCGAAGCAGCTTCTGCAGTGCATAGCGATACTACATTTTTACTTGAAGAAAATTTTTTTCTGCGGTCGAGCACCACATCTAAGTTATTCTTTATACAATTTGTTTATATCAATTGAGTTGAATTTTAAACAAAACGTTTATGTTTCTAAAGTGTGTGTACTTTCATTCTAATACGTAACGATTACATTTCGCCTTTTTCTTCAGAAAAAAATGATAATGATAGAATGTCTATCTGTACTATTTGTTTAAATAATTAAGTCCACAGAATGAAATTAAAAGTCGGCTCTCAAGCCATTCTGAGGAATTTAATGCCAAACAAATCTAAAAAAAAAACCTTGAAATTGGTCGACAACTGAAGGTTGTTGATTTTTTTGTTTAGCGAATTCCAGATTCGCACCGTCCGTAGATCTTTATCGAATATCTGAAAGCAACTGTTCAATAATTAATCACAGCCCCTGACGTATTTTTGGAACTGAGGAAACGCTCCACTAAATGAAAAAGATGGAACTGAATCATCAATATCCATTACGAGATAATTTTATGATTCACTCTAATAAAAAATTATTGCAAAACTGTTAATCCTAGTGCAGCTCTAACATTAATAATCTCGCTTTAAGCGAAGCAGCTTCTGCAGCGAAAAGCGATTCTACGTTTTTACTTGAGAAAAGTTTTTTTCTACGGTTGAGCATCACGTTCAAGTTATTGTTCATATATTTTCTTTCTAAAAATTGATTTAAATTTTGAATCAAACATTAGTGTTCCTGATGTATATTGGAAAATGCCCACTTTCATGAAAATTCGTTAAAAAGTCAGTCTTCTTTTCAAATTTTCTACTGCCATTTGCATTTAAAGTTATTCTTATGATTATGGAAGTACATGAAATAACATACAAATCCGAAAATTATGGATAATTCCTGAAATACATATATATCTCCATGAAAATGAGTTTTCTTTCAAAAGTTGATGCCCTCGATTTTTATAGATATATTTGATGAATTATTGAAGCTTTTCAGATTTGTATGTTATTTGATGTACTTTTATCAGTAAAACAACAATGTTTAACCAACCTTCACTAGAAACGCTATACTTAAAAACAAACTTACTTTTTAAACACTTTTCATAAAAGTGGGTATTTTTAACACTTTATAACTTCGGACATATGAGAGATATAACATTTCATTTTTTTGTAGATTTCCTTTTATTTGTGTCTGCTTTAACTCATGTTCTGACTATTTTCATTTACAGTGCACAGGAAATATATTAATTCATGATAACTAAAACTAAATTTTTTGTTGAAAATTTTTTTTTTAAGTTAAACTTCCGATAGCTGTATATACTAAGACTTAAACTATATGAGATAAAAACTTTTTTCTCATTTCTACGTCGAATTTAATGGATTTCAATATTTGTTGAGACAAATTCAAAGTAGCATTCTCTAAAGAAAAAAAAAATTTTTTAAACTGATAAAAACTGCGACTTTTCACATTTCTTGCAAAATCGTAATGGGTCACGGATGTCCAATGATATTTAACATTTAGATACTTTTTTCTAAGACAAATTAGCGAGTTTGAGCTACAAAAACACCGCTTTAGAGTTATTTTTATGAAAATATGCATAATAATCTGAAAATAAAAATAAAAAATGAAGATTATTCCACGATTCCTCCAGCGATTTTTTTTTCTTTCTGGTCTGAAAATAATCGTGAGGCATGAGGCATCACTGAAATGATTTCAGAAGGAAATCGAGAGGTGCAAGCCCTTTTGGGCTGAACTCAATCCAAGCACATTCTGGAGACTATGCCTACTTTTGTTCTTTTCTTTTATAAAAAATATTCCTCATTTATATTAATTATTAATAATCTCAATTTTTTTGACCAACTTTCGTTCAACAAATTCACTTAATTTTTCGAATAAAGTTGCAATTGGCCAAGTTTTTGCATCGTGGATGTTTTTGGCGGCATAAAATTTAGTATGCACTCAAAAATGTTACGTCCGGGCGTAGCATTCGACCTACCTTCATTTCTTACTATTTAGGATCCTAGAGAATGCAGAAAGATCCAATAACGAATGAAAGAATGCGTGTGTTTTCTTTATATAATATTAGTCTTATGTAATACCTAAATATATGCGGGCCCACATATTTTTTGTCGATAATTTAAGAATATCTAGCCTCAATTATAACTTAGTTAATGTCTTCATTTATTTACTTATTTCATTTATATCCTGATTCGCATTTTAATATTTGTAACCAGAATTTTGTAAAAGTCCTTTCAGGTTCTCACAGTTTGAAGGACATCTGCCTTGGAGGAAACCTT